>JPYR01000312.1:11377-53599 GCA_000775305.1 Belgica antarctica
TCCAGGAAATCTCAAAAAACCTGGATTAATGCAATCCAATCCGAATCCAATCCAATCCAGAGCCCTGAAAAAAATCTATACTACTTTTCACAATATTTTAAACCGCGGGAAAAAAAAGTTTTTCAATTTTCCGGAAAATATGCTTTTACGATCGAGCTGGTTTTTGAACTTGCTGAAGTCATGATATAGACGAACAAAGCTTTGAGTTCTCTGAAAGTTCCGGTCCCTGGTTTTATAAGAAACGGACATCGGACAGACTTACATCATCTTGAGCTTTTGCATTTCTTCGAAAAAGGCCCTAAAAAAAGCTCGAATAAAAAGAACAAATGATCACGATAACAACTCAATTTTGAATTCAGAACTTTTTTTAAATTCATTCCATTCTGTTGGAACTGACTGGTCACCTCTAAGTGACATTTCAAGGACTTACTGTACTTACCAAGATCACAAGTGGCTTAGCTTGGATCTTGCAAAACACGGTTTTAGCATCGACACTCAAAAATTCAACGGCTGCACTTGTCGACAGTGTCGAAAAAAGTGACGACACAGGTCTGGGGCGGTTTTTTACGATTTTACGTTTTCCGCTATGCCGGTGACGAAGAGATCACGGAAAACCAAAAATATTGATTTCCACCGAAAATGTCCCCAGCCGATTTTCCTTGTGTGCGTATGAGATGTCTATTAAGTATAGAGGTTCTTGGACATTTCGATCATGTCATCCGTACTCTCAACTCATATGATTTCCCCTCATTTATATATACTATAAATACTTGAGCTCTTTGAGAGGGAAATCACTTCTCGTCGAACTCAAGTTCAGTAAAGTCCTATCTTGTGTCTCAGTTATTCAAAAGTGTATCACCTGGCCTTTCGCCCGTTCGACCGGTCAACACCCCCGTCCGATTTCAGTCAAACATTCCATTTAGTCCGTCCGCATTTAGAAATTCAGTCGGCATTTTACGTCGAAAAGTTCTCCCCGCGAAAATTAAAGTTTCCAGCGTCGTTATGATAGAAAACGATGATTTCGCGAAATTCAACATTGTCGATGAGCCGCCACCCGTCAATGAGCACTTGACAGCTCACTACAAGCAGTAAGTTTGCTACAGAGGTCCACTGTGCTAGTCCAAGGGTCCACAGTGATAGTCCAGGGTAAATACTGATTAAAATATTTAATCAGTATATACTGCTGCATGCTAGTTAGTTCGTTCTAATTATGTTTTCCATTTGTTTCCGCATCCAGGTCTTTCGCATTTCTCACAATGACTGAGGTAGTCACGCACTCTAAATATAAAAGAGGACAAATCTATTAATAAACTCATTTACAGAGAATTTCGGCGATTTTGACGAACATCACTGACCTTCTAACTGAAGATAAGGAAGGGATCATTGCGCGTTTCGGTGGAGATAAGACTCGCGATGAGCTGGAGCAAGCAATCGGGGAAATTTCCAAGTTGAAAAATGAGGTGGAGACAGACAAGAAATTCACTGATATTCCGGGTCATGAGGGCGATGAAATCGAGTGGAACCGAATGCTTAAGGAGATTGGACCGAATAACAAGTTCTGTTCTGCCGTTTGGCTCTACGCTGAGTGCTACATTTATCGCCGCCTTCGCGCAATCTTCAGTGAGACTCAGACACTCAAAGACTTTGACTACTTCGAGGGCCAAAAGCATCTGGAGCTAGTTAACTGGATGTCAACTATCGCCATTGTCATCAAATCAGTCAATAAGTTCAACGCAACCAACCCAAATCAGGAGCAGGTCGGCAAATACTTCCGAAAACTGTTAAAAGTAAACACGTGGGGCAACAAGAACGACCTGTCAGTGTCTTTAGGACAGAAAATCGAAGCTAATGAACTTGAGCCATTCGATGAGGTGGAAAAATTCAACCACGAACTGCTCGTTGACATGACCCATGAGATTTGGGATTGCCTGAGCGTTGAGAAGGAAGACAAAGTTGTCGATATCATTACTGACAACTCTGGCTATGAACTTCTGTGCGATCTCGTGCTTGCCGAGTTCATAATCCATCACAAACTGGCCAAGAAAATCCGCTTCCGTGTGAAGGCGATCCCCTGGTTCATTTCCGACGTGTGTCCATCTGACTTGCTGTACGTAGTTTCTGAGTTGAAGTTACAGAAGAAGCCGATCTTGCGCGAAGCTGGCCAAAGATGGGATGACTTTGTCGCCAAAGGTCAGTTCGAGGTGTCGACAGATCACTTCTTCACATCACCGCACGAATTCTTCAAGATGGAAACAATTGCGCCAGAACTTTACCAAAGCATCGCAGAGGCGCAACTTTTGATCCTCAAAGGTGATCTGAACTACAGGAAGCTTCTCGGCGACGTCAACTGGGATACGACGACTGACTTCCGGGTGTCACTCTCCGGCTTCGAACCGACGAATCTCTGCACTCTGCGCACTGTCAAAGCAGATTTGATCTCTGGATTGAAGCCCGGCGTGGCCGACGAAATCTGCGAGCAGGAGGGACCGGAATGGATGTACAGGGGAAAATACGCAGTTATTCAATTTGTCAGCAAAAGAGTTTCTACGCAATGAGCTCGCTTTTGAATCACAAGAATTTATTGTTTTTATAAAGTCGACCTGGAATCTTTAGCTTAACAGCTCAGCAAAGTTTTGCAATACAAGTTCTTTCATGAATAAATCAATTACTAATGAGAATTTCTCGCGAGAAAGTTTTTCCACTGGTTGGGGTTTCTCGAGTAGGTTTCCACAGAGAACTTGTAGTTGAGAATGCGGCCTGACACGCAGCCGTTGAGCTGATTAAGTCTCTCAGACAGCTCCATCACGATCGCTTCCTTTTGTCCGTCCGATGACAACTTGTAGAATTTCTCCAGCACATGAGATCCACTCTTCGACACGGCCATCGTCATGTACATGCCTTCGAGGTGCTTGATCAGCTTCTCTCGCGACTTTTCACCGATGAACTTTGATTCCAGGTACGCGTCTGCGATTCTCGATCCTTTGTCGTCGCAGAAAATGTCTGCGATGTCTTGTGGCTTCATGTCCAGCAGACTTTGCACGATTTTGATAGGTTTGTTGAACTGAAAGATCTTTTGGAGAATGAGTGACCCGTGGAGTGTGATTTTTGCGTCTTCTTTCTCTTCGACAATCGTCAGCGGTGTGAGGGTGATGACCGGAATTATACATTTACTGGTTTTCTCAGCTGCGCATTCGAGTGACTTGAGAAGACTTTGGATGAACTGTCCTTGCTTCACTCCAAGCCTTTCGCAAGCTTTGCACACAGCCAGCACGACGCCGGTGTAGCCGATTTGGCAAAGATTTGTGAACTCAGGCACCAAAGCGTTGAAAATCTCTTCGAAGGTCTCTTTGTCTGCCATCGCGTCGATCAACCGCTGCACAGAGTAGTTCAAGTTCGGAGACTTGCTGAGTTCGACGAGTTTTTCCTTGAAATATTTCTTATAGATTTTGTTCATTAGCTTCTCGTCGCAGGAAGCCATCATCGTCTCGAGTAAATGCGTTGATCCTTGTGTGCTGAATGCTTTGAACTCCTCTGCTTCCTTTGGTTTACTCTCTTCTGCTATCTCAGCTGCGTCATCGTCTTTAAACGATTTTTTCATGATCACTTTGATAAGTTTTTTCAGGTTTCCGTGCTGTTCTTCAACATTCTTCAATGTTTCACAAAGCACCTGAAGCACCACGGATGACGATTCGCTGAAAGCCAAGTCAGGGAACTGCGGCCAACTCATAAGTCGAGTTGCAAAGTCGCCCAAGATCTCGTTCCACTCTTCTGGCACTGGAATTCCGTGTTGTGACTTGATATTGATGAGTTCAACTTTGTGAAAATGATTTTTCTGACTCAGAATACCGGCGAGGCAGTAAAGACAGCTACGAAGCAAGTGATTTGCATTGTTTTCGTACAAATAGTCTTCGAGATTGTTCAACAAGAACCGGCTTAGCTTCTCAACAACTTGCTGGCAATAGATTTTGTGAGCGGGCTTGATGTCTTGCTTTAGGTTGAAGTCAACACCAGAAGACACTTTGGTGAACTTCCGTTTCTTGTTGGCAGATGGTTTCTCTTCTCGTTCTTCTTGCTTCACTGTCAGAGCTCTCAGCGCTGCTGTCTTCAAGCACGACTCGAGTGCAAACGAAGCCGACGATTCGTTCACCAGAAGACGAAGATTTGGCATCAGCGCTGAAGTGAAAGCCTCGAAAGTCTCTGGCGAGCTGTGACTGACCAGTCCCTCGATGGCTTTCGAAGCCACTGGATGACAAGAAAATTCCATTTCCTTCCCCGCTGTCGATTCAAGGAAGTTATCAGCCATCATCGTCTGTGCCTCGTCGTCTTCATTGTTTCTCATGTTTTTTTGGATCTCTCTGACGTACATGAACTCTTCCTGGTCGATGTTCCCTTGATTGCCACCTGAAAATTTGGAAATAGCGTTAGAATCAAGTGCGGGCAGAGCGCTCACAGTCATCTAGCTTTTCGGATGGCCACTCACCTCGTTTGTTGTTCGGCCTCGAACTCGAGTCTGGTTCTTGCTTGAAGCTCATCTTTTATTCGATTAGTCAACAATTTTTTCCAATGTGGTCGTAGAAATCAAAACACGCTGAGAAGTCGTCGAATTCGCTTCAAAACATTTGCATTCGAATTCGCTTCAAATTCACAGAAGTCTCTACGATCAACTCAGCCTATAAAACAAAACGTGCTTCGAAGAAATCAGAAAACAGAATTTACTAAAATGGGAAAAGTGAAGAATCTTGAAAAGAAGGACAAGGCAGCCGCTGAGTTCGACAAGAAGAACCCGGCCAGCCGAGTAAAGACTCTTAAGGACGACAAAGTCAAGAAGACGAAGCAGAAGAAACAAAAAGCAGTGCTCGCTAGTGTTTCCACCGAGAAGGAAACTAAGCCCTTGGCTAAGGAAGTCAAGAAGGAGGTCGAGAAGGCCTTGAAAGCGAAGAAGAACTTGCAAACGTCAGCCGCCGACAAGACAAAGACAGAATTCAGCTCCGAAGTTCCAGAGAAGCTCGCCACACGCGATGCCATCAAAAAGGCTGTGAAAGCAGCCAAGGACGGTATTGAGAAGGAGAAGGAAGCCGCCACATCGAAGGGATTGTTCGACGATGAATTGCGCTTGGGATTGCAAGTGGTTGCCACCAAAATCCCAAAGGCTCCACCACACACTAAGAAAATGTAAGTTTCGCAATAAATTCCCGCGTGGTGACTGGCGCTAACACTTTGTACACTTTTAGATTGCTTAAGAATTCACTCTTCGGGGATGACCAGCCAGACATTTGCTTCATCATTCGTGACAACAAAGCCAAGAAGGGGCTTATCGTTGACGAAACTGTCATGAAGTTCGAAGAACTGCTGAAGGAAGTCGGAATCACAAACGTCAAGACAATTCTTCCGCTCACAAAGTTGAAGCAAGACTACGGCCCTAACAACATGAAGCTCAAGCTGTTGAACACCTACGACGTGTTCTTGGTTGAGTCTGAAATTGCTGAGCACACTTACACAATTCTCGGAAAGCACTTCATCAAGAAGCGCAAGCGACCACATCAAATTGACACCAGCAAGAAGGAGGTGATGAAGATCTCCGTTGACAACGCTCTGAACAAGGTGTCGTTCAAGATTTCAGGCAACAGCAACTTCTCTCTGTTCGAAATCGGCACCTATCAAATGGACAACGCTAAAATCGTCGAAAATATCGTGAGTGCCATTGATCAACTCAAGGAGAAATGGCCGGGTGGCTGGAAGAACATCATGCGCTTGTATATCAAGCCGATGAAGCAATCCAAGATCAGCGTCCCGCTTTACTACTCGAAGATAAACCCGAACGACGTCGAAGTTCCAGTCGTCGTGGGTGTGAAGCAGACCAGACTCGACAAACTCAATGAATCGTTGTCCAAAAAATCCAAGAAGTTGCGCATTGACAAGAAATCAAAGAAGATCATCAAGGAAAAAGGACCAGCGCCGTTAGTTGGCAAGAAGGACAAAGTGAAGAAGCAGAAAAAAGTGAAGGAAGCAGCTCTGGAAGCTGTCAAAGAGGCCAACGAAAGTGTGCCCGACAAGAAACAGAAGAAAAAGAAGTCAGAACCTGAGACTGTTTCTGCTGAGCCAGCCGAACTGAAGACTAAGAAGAAGAAGTTGACCTCAGAACCGGAAGCTGTTGTGACGCCGGAAGCTGAGCCAGCTGCGAAGAAAGCTGACAAGAAAAAGAAGGTCAAGGCCGAAGGGAAGGCTGAAGTCGAGGTGACTCAAGTTTCGAAGAAGAAAACCAAGGCCGAACCAGCACCTGCTCCTGAAGAACCTAAAAAGAAGAAGAACAAGAAAGCAAAATAAGCTGAAATATTAAATTGTTCTTTCTATTTTCTCCTAATAAAACGCAAAAACGATTGAATTGCTCCAAGAAAGAAAGCTTATTCAATTATTAACTATAAATTAGTTAGTCAGGTCATTATTTAATCCAGAAATTAACGTACACTGTTGTATGCATTGTTACTGCTGGCTTCAAAATTTCTATAAAAACAGAGAATTAAAAAAGATCAAGCAGGCTTTTCAAGTCAGAATAAACTTTTTCGAGAACACTTGCAAAATTTCAGTGAACAAGAAAATTTGATTTAACATTCCAGTCCAGTTCCCAAGTACTTTGTCTCGCCATTTTTAGACACTCCGAGGTAAGATCACCAGTGTGACCACAAAGGATTTCAACATCAATCATTAATTACTGAAATTTTCTTTTTCCATACTTTGAATTTAAAATGAAGAAAATTCAAGTGTAATCGCTTCACCAATTGAAACTTTTTGAAAATTCTCCAAACGAACAACTTTTTCATCCTTTTGATTTTCACTGCAAGACCAATGGATTCAGAAGACAGCGCACTTCCCCGTAACAACAGAGCGTGTGCGAACAATCGTTTCATGGCAAAGCACGTGTGCCACACTTGCCAGAACAAGCATACTGACGCAGAAAAGTTTGCCGCTGAAGTTCACCAAAAGCGCTTGAACAGTGGAGTTAGTTTGACCAACCTAAATACTGTTTTTATTGCTTCTGAAATGGATTACGAAGAAGTTGGAAGCGACGGTTGCGTCTTCAAGAATCCAGCACCCCAATACGACTGTAGGCTAAGATCTGGTGAATGGATCTGCGACTACAAAGGAGTCAACACGGCAACCCACGCGATGTCTTCAGGCCATTATAATGGATCTGTCTAAAAGCTGCAAGACTCAAAGGCAATTGTAACTTCTAACTTTTCTCCCGAATAAAAGCGCAAAAGTTTATTGAATTGCTCTGAAAAAAAAAGCTTCCGTAATTATTTTTATTGCAAACGTTAAGTGACTTCATACCATCATACAATAAATTAAGTAAAACTTAAGATTCATCAGCCGATACATGATTAGACCAAGTAGTAAACAAAATATCTTTGATTCATAGAGAGAAAGAGACTCTTCAGAAGAGATTTCCATTGCGAAAGGCTTAAGTTAAGGGCTTGGGGTCGATAACTACTCGTTTAGAACGATAACAAAAAATGCTAAAACATAAAATAAATTGCGCCATCGATTAATCTTAGAGTGATCGGACGTAGACTCTCCTTTCACTGGTTAACTATGCTTCCTCGTCGTCAATTCACATAAAAATGTATCAAAATTGGATCAGCGGATTGCTTAAAACGCGCACAAATGGTAAAGTAGTGGAGAGTGTCATGAATGAATAAATGTCGTGACATCCGATGATCGCCAGTGGCAGCGAACGAAATCACTGGCTTAGCGAAGCTTTTGTAAAGGTATGTCGGTGTCGTAAATTTTGCACCTGAAAAGAGATCAGAATAAGGTCAAGCATTGTGTAACAGAAGAACGGGGAAAGAACAAGCAACACAATTATGAGAAAAACACGGTTCAAACTCCAAAAACAGTTAGTGAGATCTAATCTACGTGGAAAAGCAGCTGCTAGAATTTAGATTCTTGTGATTTCCTTCCGTCGGAAATGTTTCTGGGCTTAGTTTCAACGACTGGTCGGCATGACATTTGAAAGCAGACTCAGTAGAAATGACGTAAAGCTTTTAAGAAATGGTGATTTGCAAAGCTGACGTCATTTTCGAGACTTGTATACAAGTTAACTGGTCTTTTTTGATTCTCGACGATGCCAGATGGCAGATTTGGTAAAGAAAAAAAGTCGAATGATTTTGTTTACTTTCTTAGTTTCAAGCTTTTAGCATTTTGAAACTTGTAATGAAGGTTATTTTTGCCCTAGCGATGAACATTAAGTCTGATATTTAAACCTTAATTGTGCTGTATCTCAGTCATTCAAGACTTTTATTTGACCAAAGACCTCCCGCAACCTTGTCATTGACCACTTCATGCGTCAATTCTGAAGACTTCTATCAATTATTTTCCTTTAAACACTTGTACCGTCGTAGAAGTTTGCTTTTTTCCACACCGGTGACGTGCTTAGTAAAATAACCGCAAGGTGTTCTTAATGTTAAAGACAGACACAAAGCAAACATAAACAACAATGAAATAAAAGCGAAAGCCAAAGGTAAAGGGCAATGAACTAAGACAAAGCTTGAAAAACGAATTTAAAAGAAACCATTTACATACCCAAGTCGATTAATGAGAGAATATAATTAAAAGGTGTTTAATTGCGTTAAAATTAAATTAGAGTTTGAGTGATGTTTTGAGAGTGTGCTCGACTAGTCTTTGAGAACAGGTATTGAGCCCCTTGAAGAGTCGAAAAGATAAGAAGAAAGAAAAAGAATGAAATGATAAAGAATAAGGCCAGTGTCAGCAGCCAAAATAAAATAAGAAATCGACGAAGATTCACGACATTAACCCCCTCGATCCCAATTAACGTTCACGCTTCAAATAATCAACGGCGATACTCACAGCTCAATCGATTGAATTGTCGGCTTCGGGCAAAGTTGCGGTGTACGGACGTGACACTGTTTGTGACACTTCAAGAAGCAGTCGCGACACTCGTATCCTTGCTTGCCCATCCGGAATGGAATAGACAGCATGCAGATCTCACAGATTAAGCCACTGGAATGGAAGTTGTTTACAAACAACCGACTTCACGCGGCGAAAGTTCATCGACTCACCTCGGTAAATGCTTTGCAATGAAAGTGTGATCGTTGTAGATGTGCAACTTTGTTCCCTTTCGACGCCATCTCGGCTTCTGGGCCACATTCATTGGCACGAGATAGTGCCTGCGTGAGACAAACAAGTGAAATTAGCCGATGACACAATAACTACGCAAGTAATCAGAGCCACTCTCACCTTTTGACCCCGTTCTCGACGACTTCCAACACCAAACTCGACGCTTCGTGCAAAAATGTTTTGTTCGAGATGCTCGACATGCGACTCACGCCGGAAAGCTCGGAAATGGACGAACGACGCGACGACACAGAAATACCGAACCTTGACAGCGTTCCCGTGTTAGACTTGAGAGTCGAGCTTTTCAGCTGTGAAACGGTGTCTTTGGATGGACTGTCTAGGCTGTTGGAGTTGTTTGTGTGATTGTAGCCGTTAGTTGTGCCGTTGGTGTCTTCGTTGCGGGTCTTCGATCTCGACAAGCGCTTTCTCAGCGTCCCGAAGATGGTTGTCTTCTTCCTATCACGACCACGATCCTCAAGACTTCCGCTCAAAGGCTCCGCTGACGATTCTTTCTGCTGCTGAATCATGCTTATCTTTACGTTTAGAGAGTTTGGACTATTTGGCCTGATGGGCGTCGATGTTGCTGGCCGTGCCGATGGTTTAAGCAACGACATCGACGCGTTATCGTATGGGTACTGCTTACTGCCGTTGGCCACGCTGATGCTGTGGCGCTGCTGGCTAGAATAATTGATTGGTCTTAAGCTATTTGAATCGTTTGATGGTGAGGTAGTTCGTGGTGATAGATTAGGATTCGCATTCTGGAAAATAGAAGAAAAACGCAAAAAAATGTTTTGGGTTACATGATTGATTCGACACACGCTGTTAGATCGATGTGAATGATATTTGGCAAGCTTTTGGGAGCCGTTCGCTTGATAGCAAGCTGGGACACTTTCAAATTTTCACTTTTCTTCTCTCGAAAAACTGTTTTTCTGTACATTTTGCGATCAAATGGCCTTCAAACACATTCAGCATCAGTGAAAACCGCAAAAACTTACCAAGTGTCGATCGTTTCCGTTCAAGTGCGACTGTTGATTGTTTTGCTGTTGCTGCTGGGGCATTTGACGCTGCATCATGGGAGAATGCCGTTGAGGGCTTATGTTGTGGGCGGGAGCTTCATAGCCCATCATTTGATCAGCTTGCTGAGAGTCGAGCTTTAAAGCTTCCTTCAACTTGTATGGTCGACGGCCAGCCGGAACTTGTGCGCCTTCGATGAAAACAAACTCGACGACGATTGCACCGGACACTGGGTCAGTTTCGTAAGGTCGTGGCTGTAGGCCAATGATTTGGGATGACGATGGGCCGACGGCCAACTCGTCGATTCCGACCAGACCCAGACCCAGGAACTTGGGGTAATCATTCGGATTCACTGGTCGGTCGTAGACCTCGAAGAGAATCTCAGAAGACGAGTGCGACAAATCGAACAAGAAGTGTTCGTCCCAGAACGGGCTGGTGCCTTGGCGCGCACCTGTTTGATTCTTTTGTGGCGGTTCATCCATCTCCACGGTAACGTAAGGATCTTTGGCTTGCATCAACGCGTCACCTTTCACAATTTTCACGAGTAGTCTGCGATTCGATGTCATTGACATCGCCGTTTGAACGCTTCCTCGGCCGTTCTCGTAGGGCATCTGGTGATGATCACGGTCCATGTAGTCGTAGGGGTTTGGGAAATCCATGTGCTGATTGTCCATGTAGTAATCATCCGACTCCATCTTCAAAGCGCGCGGGCACGTCGAGTGAACGGAGAAATCAATAGGATATAAAACATCACGGATCGTTAAATTCAACGTCTCCGAAATCATGTCTTGGATCTCAGTTTCTTCTTTGCCCGTTGTTTTGATTGGGCCGATCGCCGCGATGTTTATTTTCACGTCAGGATATCCCTCCACACGCAACTCGCCCACCAGTGATGTGTAGTTCATGGCGATGCTCAAATGACCCTTGAAGCGAATCGTGGCACGGTAGTGAAGCACGTCTGTCTTGCCGGCCAGCTGGCGGAAGGCCTTGACCTGCAAAACAATCGTCGTTTCTAGGTCCATGGTGATGACAACTTCGCTCGTATTGCTTGTCAACGACTTGTCGCAGAAAATATTCGAGATATTTGGCGGCGTCGACTCGGGCAAGACGCGAACGACCTCGATAAGCATTCCATTTTCGCTGGTGTTTCGAGCCAAAGTCTGATTGATGGACGTAATAAACCCATAAAGTAAGTCGTTCACGATTACCAAGTCGCTGTAAAGCCATTTAAAGACATGACTCGTCCAAGTGGCGGTGGTGTCATCGGGCCCAGACACAGATGCAGGCGGTGGTATGCTGCGCGATCTTCGCGGCTGAATTTCCGGACCTGGGCTTCTTCGCGTCAAGCGTTTGCGGACACCGTTCGAGTTCAGCGACTGCTGACTCATCGACCGCGACTTGGCGACTGGGCCAGCGGGTCCAGCACGAGCGCCGCCCTTACCGGATGTGATGAAGGGTGAATTTCCGGTTCTTGGCGCCGCTGACAATGAAGCGCCAGCTGATTTCTGCACTAAAGGCGATGATGCAACATTGCCCGTCGTGGGAGTTGCGGATGTGGTTGAAGTCGAGCTTGCGGTGGAAGCTAGCGCGGCTCTCCTTGCCAAATATTTCTGATATAAGAAGCGTCCCAGCCACACCAGGAACAGGGACGTGATTGCGACAATAAAGATTAACATGATGAGAGAATCCATCTCTGAGTGACCTGACTGCACGGTTGGTATAAAATCGTCGATTTGCTCGGCCAAGTCCATTAGCGATGCTGTTGTGTTTTGTTTAATTACTGTCCATGCTCGCTGGCGGTGTCATCGAATAATATCACGTCGCTGAGTTGCGAAAAAGATTGGAAGAAAATAAATAAATTTAAAAACAACGAAATGTGTGTGTGTGCTCGAAGATCATCTCTTTCAGACTTCTGTGTAAAATCTATTTTTGAAAATTGAACAAACTATTTGGCTGATGTTTGGCAGTAGATCCTTTCAATTGAATTCATTATTTTTGACTCGAAATTTTGCATAATTTTCCGCTTTAATGGTCGACTTTGTTGCCCTTCCGCGATCAACCACGTTATGTTGTCATCGTCGAGCGCTACGCAACGACTTTTGAGGCATGAAACCAAAAAGGAGTGGAGCTTAATCTACGCGAAATAATATTTATGGTCGCGGGCACAGTCGAGAAAACGTAAAAACTCTATTAATTTTCTTCATGCACGACACCGAAAGCTTTTCTTGAGCCAGCGTAGAATGAGTTTTACGTTCTGCTGACGACGATTGGCAGCTAATTCAATTAGGATCGGCAATACACACGCACAGATTTCACTTCCGAGCCATCACCAGATTTTTATTATTGCCGCAGCTCCTGAATTATCAACCGAAGACACACACTTAATACACAAATTTGTCTAAAAATAAATCCGTGACTTAATAACTCTGCCTTAAAGACAATTTGCACAACAATTTTCTGAAGGAAACTCTCGATAATCAGCTGCGATCTGCTCTGACCTTACGTACCGTTTACGGTCTCACTCGGGTTAGATATAACTTAGAGCACCGTTCTTGACCAACTAAATCACGCCAGAAGAATATTTTTCTCCTCAGACACTCCGAAACCGAGAGAAAATCGACTGCAGTGACTGAACCTGCTGTTGTGGGACGTGAAAAGTTGTCACAAAAACACTGAAGAAGTGATTTTTTCACACCAACCCTATCAAGTCTACTGTTAGGAGACGTGAAAGTCTCCGCCGAACTAAAGTTTCCCCCGAATTCACCAAACATTCGGTTGTTGTTCAAAACAAAAAGTCTTCTCTCTGATTAATTCGCTTTGCCGATAGCTCGTCGCTTGAAATTAAATCGAAACTCACCCGAAAATGGCCACCGCACTAGTGTCCGCACCCGAGCAGCCCGGATTCAACTTCGCCAACTGCCGCAGGTAAGCCAGAGACTCGAAATTGCACAAACTGAAATTTGCCGATTCATTCCATAACCTGAAACAACAACAAAAAGAACAATTTTTGATGATTTGTGTCTATTAACAGAAATGAAATGCTCGTCGGGCAGGGATTCAAGGCACCGAAGGCCACCAAGACTGGAACCACAATCGTTGGAATTATCTACAAAGACGGAGTCATTCTCGGAGCCGATACGAGAGCCACGTCTGGAAACATCGTCAGCGACAAGAACTGCGAGAAAATTCACTTCTTGGCTAAGAACATGTAGTAAGTGTTGATGAAGGCTCCAACAACAGCCAATCATCCTTTAAATGATTACTTTCAATCAGCTACGATCAAAGACCACTTCGACACTTAAAAATGTATTTCAATTTTAGCTGCTGCGGAGCTGGAACAGCCGCCGACACAGAAATGACCACGCAAATGATTTCCAGCCAACTGGAGTTGCATCGTCTGAGCACCAATCGCGTCGTTCCAGTGACTTGCGCTGCCACTCTGCTCAAGCAGTACTTGTACCGCTATCAAGGACATGTCTCAGCTGCTCTCGTTCTCGGCGGTGTCGACAGCACTGGCCCTCATATCTACTCAATCCATCCTCACGGCTCGTCAGACAAGGTTCCTTACGCAACGATGGGCTCTGGAAGCTTGGCCGCTATGTCTGTGTTTGAATCTCGCTGGAAGCCAGACATGAGCGAAGAAGAAGGCATGAAGTTGGTTCGCGATGGAATCGCAGCAGGTATCTTCAACGATCTCGGATCCGGCTCGAACGTTGATCTCTGTATCATCCGCAAGGGCGAGACCAAGTACTTGCGCAACTATGAGCTTTCCAACCAAAAGGGTGAACGTAAAATCGACTACACTTACAAGCGCGGCACGACCGGAGTATTATCTGTCAGAAAAATCCCATTCGACGTGGTTCAAGAGTTGGCAGCATCGACTTCCGGAGTCGAGAGAATGGACACAAACTAAGTCCTTACACGTTGAGAGTCCGTAAAGTTCCAGCAACGACTGGCGATGAACAAAATTCACGAATCAACCAAAATTGGCTTTGAAGTAAAATTTGAAACGTTTTAGAACTATGATGGATTGGATCAACACACATTTTTATTACAATTTCTTTTGAATAAATTTAAAATATGGAAAGGAAAAACATTTGTGCAAACATTTCGAGACATTTTTGTCGATCAAACTTTCCAGTCATTGAAGCTTCTTGAACGAATGAGTGAAGAATGAACAGTGTTTTACTAGGTATTGAAGATGAGCCGGGTTTCAGTTTCAGAAACTGCCGAAGGTAACAAGAAGTTCCTCAGAAATCTTTGCAGTTTTCCGAACAGTTAATGTTTCAGGAACGATGACATCATCAAAAACGGTTTCAAACCTCAGGAAACCACCAAGACTGGCACAACTATCGTCGGAATTTGCTTCAAAGACGGTGTTGTCCTTGGTGCAGACACCAGAGCCACCTCAGGGAACATCGTGGTCGAGAAGAACTGCCAGAAGATTTTCCGCATCCAAGACAACATCTAGTGAGTTGAACTTTCGTCTCTCCAGCAGTTCTCATCAACTTATAATTGCAGCTGTTGTGGAGCCGGAACCGCCGCTGACATGCAAATGTCTACAATGTACGTGCAAGCCAACATGGAACTCCATCGACTGAACACGAACCGGAAGTTTGTGCCAGTGGTCGCAGCAGTGCAGTTCACGAAGCAATATTTGAGAAGATACCAAGGACACATCAAGAACTGGCTGTTGTTCGGTGGTGTTGACAACAATGGACCGCAAATCCACGTCGTTCATCCGCACGGATCGTCAGACCCGTTGCCGTATGGCACGATGGGTTCTGGAAGTTTGGCTGCAATGTCAATTTTTGAGACTCGCTGGAGACCGGACTTGAATGAAGTTGAAGGCGTTCAGTTGGTGCGTGATGCAGTCTTTGCTGGGATCTTCAACGATCTTGGTTCTGGTTCCAACGTTGACATTTGCATAATTCGCAAAAACTACCACAAACTGACGAGAGGCTACGAGGTGGCAGTCGAAAGGGGAGAAAGGAAGGCTGACTACACACCGAAACGTGGAACGACCGGAATTTTGTCTTGCAAGAAATTTGACATTGAAATAGTTGCGCAAAAAGTTAATAAAATGGAAGTTGATGAGTGAAGCAATACACTTTTTGAAGTTTTCTTACAAGTTACATGTTGTACACGAGAAAAATCTACATAAAATACTAAGCCTTGTCATCTTTTAAATGAATATTGTTGGGTGCTGCTGCAACTTGCAAGGTTGGCACAAAAGACGCTGATGCGTTTATTGAAAAAATGTTTTCTCGGATTAGGCATTCAACATTGCAGCATTCGTCAACGTCTTTTATCCCGTTTGGAAGTATTTTCATACATTTTACATAGCAGTCCATAGTGCCTGCATCTATGCTTTGTAACCTGAAATTGCAACCGCAATGTTTACCAATAAAATCACCAACTATCTTTTCATCGCAAAATTCTTTTGTCAAATTACGTTGAACTCCACCAAAACATTTAAAATTTATGTTCAGAGAAGTGACAATGTCGAAGCAAAAACAGTGAAAAGGAAAATTCAAACGAGTGCGATTCTTAGGGAACACCACTTATTGACACAAAAATAGCGAAAAGTATCCCGTGTATGGAGATCATCTTGAAAATTTTAGTTTGTAAGGTCATCACTCCGGCTGAGAAACACGACTTACACTGGCTTTTAAGTCTTAACGCGTTATACGACTAGTTGAGAAACATCAGTGGCAATTGGTCTTCACACTACTTCTCCCTTTTCATTTCGAAGACATGCATGTAATCTTGTTTGCATCATCTCATTCAGAAATTACTTCTTAATTTGCAATAAACAAGTGGGCTTAGTTTTGCTTCTAGTTTAGATAATTTTTAACGGATTTCAAACTTTCAAATTTCCTCAATACGACCGACTTCCCTTCGCCTTAGCAGTGCTAACATTCAGTGCTAGAAAAACGTCGAATCAGTCGCGAACAACAAAAAGTGTAAAGAAATTTGTGAACCGAAAATATCCAATAACGATGCTGAGCGATTGCCAGAATGAGTAATAAGCGCGTGAAGTGGCTGATAAGATAAAAACTGAACTTATCTTGGTGAAGTACGCGGTTAAAGTGTCAAACGATGCCCAAAATCATCAAGAAAGTTCCAATCAGGCATCAACAGACCAGAAATAAAACAAATCAGATACTCTCGATGCAGAAAACAATTGACAGATCACTGTTAACCGTAAGTAATCACGGCATATTTATTGATTAGCCGAGTGTGGAGCCAATTAACGCCGTCTAGAATTTCACATTTCATCCGAAAATCCATGTAAAAGAAAATCAATAACGAACGGATCTCTGAAGGCATTTTCCGTGCTTTCTTGCTTCTTCTTCACCCGCTGACATTCCTTTTGTTGCTTATCGTTGTCATTCGCTATCCACCCAGTGCCATGACAAACATTTCGCCAGCGACGAGCGAGATGAGCGACGGGAAAAAGTCGAATCAATAACCTTGAATTTTAAAATGTAACTTCTCCGGAGGTGTGTGTGAGATGGGGGGAGATGTGTGGCCTGCCTGTGCTCGAATCGATAAACAAGCTGCACTGATTTATTGTGTAAGTGGTCTACTTTATCGTCGAGGGTCCTTGGCGGAGAGTCGCTCAACGCTTGACCTTGAACGATATTCGCGGATATTCTGGCTGGCGCTACTGAGGGCTCGCATCACCGTGAACTGTCTAGTTCCGCTCAAGCCGTCGCGTGTCAAGCCGCCATAGAACATATGGGAAAATCAATCACTCGAAACAAAACGTTCGTTCGTGATCCAAAAAACTTCACTCTCAATTGCCTCACATAAATTGAGCCCGTCACCGAATCGGGAATGAAAATGTGGCTTCTCATTAATCTTATCGCTCGTCTGCTTATCGCAGTTTTGTCATCAAATGGTTTTGGAGTACTTTACGCGACGTTGTTGTTTAGCGTTTGAAGCGTGAGTCACCCGCAGCTCTGGGAAAATTTTCATTTCTATGCTCAAGTTCCTGTATCTTCTGATCTCACGTCATACACGTGACGAAATCGAACATCTTCCGTGTTAATGTATGAGAACTGGCCACATCTGGCAGCCTAATTGTCTACTAATTAATGGTTGGGAAAGTCGTAATTGAATTATCACTGAGCTTGAGGTGACGTGAGGGCGCAAATTTCCGCCCAATTGAGTCCACTTGTCCGCGATGTGTGAGATTTAGACTTAATAATCGCTTTTCCAACCGCCGAATGACGCTTTTCATTGAGCCCCGTTCTTGATTGAGTCATAAAACGCGGCCGTTACCAAAACAAAGTGTGTGAATCGCACGGTCTGTGCTTGTAAACAAAAACAAGCCTTTTTAATGTGGTCGATTTCAACCCGTCTTCATTCGCTTCCACCAGTTTGAGCCGCCGGTACTCATAACAAGACGTCTGGCAGGTTTTTCTTTCCGCTCATGTCACCGTCAAAACGTTCCCGACATGTGCCAATCAAAGAAGAAAATCTTTCTCCGCAAACAAAAGTTCACGAGTCCATTTCCATGAACCCTTAACGCTGCTCTAAAAGCCAAGTCAGTGCAAATATTTTGTCCTGCTTTGAAGTTTTTCGCAGAAATTGCTACGATTTTGTTTGCATGCGACAGCAAATGTGCTGGAAAATGCCTCATAACTCCACGTTTATCCATCCGAAGCAGGTTTATGTTGATGTTCTGGCTTTGATGGTTCGGCACAGAAAAGTTTCCTTAACGTCTGTGATTATGGCATGTCAAGGTACACATCTTGTGCTATTCATTCTGCTTTTAATATTCATGAGTTTTCACAAGCAAATTTCGCATCCGATGCAGTTTGTCGGTCGGTTGTCGTTCTGTCGGGGGTTGGAAGACCTAATGAAGAAAGTTTCGGCGATGAACGACCGACCGCACTTCGACATTGCACCCTTTCATTCAAAGACTTCTCGTCGGTTTGACGGAAACCGGTTGGACTGGAAGTCAAAATAGTCGAAGATTCGCGAAGATTTGACTTCTTGAACCGGTTTCTTCGCCCTCTCGAGTCTAGCCGGAGAGAAATTCTTGCGGAATCTTTGAAATTCCCTGCTTTGAGCACGCTCGCATAAAGTCTAGCAAGTTTGCGTCAGAGAAAGTTCATTTATCATCATTCGGAATGTCAAATGCATTAACACATCTCGTTGGAATTTCGCTATCACCATGAATTTATCTTGTTTGCTTTGAAAGTCATAAAAGAGTGAACCCAAAACTTCATCTTTTTGTAGAACTTTTCGCGTCCGTTGTTAAATTTGTTACCGAAAGCTTGAGCTCGATGAGCTTTGCCGAGACTATGGACGACCGGGACGAGTCGACAGATGATCGAGGCAATTACTTTTACTTGGATAGCGATAACGATTATGACAATAAGCGGTTAATACTGAAAAAAAACCGCTCGTGGACAAACGGCGCCGCGTACAATTCGCTCGTCTGCCTCGAAACCTTGAAGGCAACGCGCTCAAATCCTCACATCCTCGACGCGGTCTCAAGCTCTAGCGGCGTCCTGCTGGGCCGCGTCGCAAATGCATCCAAAGTGCGCTCGTCCAAACCGGCAACCGCATAGCCTCCCAGTCGGACGGCGCGACCCCGCGAAAAGAAAATGGCGCGATCGCCAAAGACTCGGCAGCATCAACACTGACGGCAGCAACGACACACCAGACACTCTCAACACCTACCGCTATTCAGTTGAACGTTCAACCTAACTCTGACTTTGCATTCCATTCTCGAGCGTTACTCAGACACTGCAAGGTTAATAATCAATCAACACGTACCGAATTTTGTTTGGTTTTTGTTTCGTTCTTTAGTCAACGCCGTCGGGTGCAAGTAGTGGCACGGTTTGGACGTGGCTAGATTCCACTTGAGTCTGAATTCGAACGATTTGTGGCGCGTTCAGGGCCTAAGCTTGCACAAGACGTCTTTGAACTCGCAAAATTCACACGAAAATCCGTTTTTTGAGTTGTTTATTGTTTGACTTTAAGATCCAAAATCCATATTAATTTATTAATATATTAATTTTAATTAGAATTTTAGCAACAGAAATTCTGTCTAAAGCTGCGAACAAAACTCCGGTCTTTGTTCCTTTTCGAAAAGTTTTTTTGCAGTTGTTGCCGTCACGTGTGTGTGTGCAGCTTCTTCTTCCTATGATTTTAAGGCCTTTTTTACTAGCAAACTGATTGATTTTGCATGAGCGTAAATTAACATCAATTTTCCCTTGTTTCTTCCAACGTTCTAGAGCTCCGGCATCGGCGAACCATCCGTGTATCATGCGCTAGTAGTGATTTTTTTAGAATACTTCTCATGGGGCCTGCTCACGATGCCCCTGATCAACGTCCTCAACAAGACCTTCCCATCCCAGACTTTCTTAATGAACGGCCTGGTGATGGGAATCAAGGGAATCTTGTCCTTCCTGAGCGCTCCACTCATCGGAGCCTTGTCGGACGTGTGGGGACGGAAGTTTTTCCTTCTCATTACCGTCTTCTTCACATGCGTTCCCATACCACTGATGTCTATTAATTCATGGTGAGTTTAAAACGGTCCCTCATCTGTGCTTCCCATTAAACAAATGTTTATTTAGGTGGTTTTTCGCAATGATCTCAATAAGTGGCGTTTTTGCCGTCACTTTTTCCGTCGTCTTTGCCTACGTTGCCGATGTGACTACGATTGAGAACCGTTCGAGCGCATATGGCATGGTTTCAGCGACATTTGCAGCCAGTCTGGTAAGCATTTGTTGATTTAGAGCTTTGTGATTGGTTATACATTTACGTTGGGAGAAGAATCTGAGGATATTAATGGATTCTGGATGACCGATTGAACGATTGGCACCTGATGTCCTAGATACTATTTCAACTCTTGCCCATGCAAGCACTTCATGCAAGCCATCTCAGGGCTTTTAAATCTCCTTCTTCAAGTCACTAATCCTTTCGTTCCATTGTAGGTAATATCACCAGCCCTCGGGGCCTACCTCAACGACACATATTCCGAGTCGTTAGTGGTGGCTCTAGCGACAGCCATAGCTGTTCTGGACGTGTTCTTCATTCTCGTTGCCGTGCCGGAGTCGTTGCCAGAAAAAGTTCGGCCCAATCAATTTAGTCCATTCAATTGGGAGCAGGCCGACCCGTTTGCAGCATTGCGACGCGTTGGGATGAATCATACGATTATGATGCAGTGTATTACGGTGCTGCTTTCTTATCTACCCGAAGCTGGACAGTATTCTTGCATTTTCGTGTATCTCAAGCTGAAGATGCACTTTACCTCGATGGATGTGTCGATATTTATCGCCGTTGTCGGCATTTTAAGCATCATTGCACAGATGATGCTGGGTGATTTAATGAGAGTGCTCGGTGCTAAGAGGACGATAATAATAGGACTGACTTTTGAGATGCTGCAAATGCTGTGGTACGGAATCGGCACGCAGACGTGGATGATGTGGGGAGCTGGATTGCTTGCCGCTGTCGCTTCAATCACTTATCCGGCGATATCAGCCTTTGTGTCAATTCATTCGCAAGCCGATCAGCAAGGCGTGGTGCAAGGAATGGTGACTGGCATGCGAGGGCTTTGCAACGGTCTAGGACCAGCCATGTTCGGAGTAATCTTCTATCTGTTCAACGTCGACCTGAACGACGAATCAAAGCACCTGAAGGACATGGAGAACATCGACATCCGAATGCCTCTCAACTCTTCCGACGGAGTAAAGCTGAACAATCACCTTAACGAGCTGGTCATGGGCCAAGACCACGAGAACAACTTCCTGACGAAATTCATGCCCGGTCCGCCGTTTGTTTTCGGGTCAATGATGGTCGTCGTGGCGATTTTTGTCGCAGTTTTCATCAAGGAAGAGAACCATCCAGACGCGAAGCGCTCGTCGATCGTTGGTGAGATAAAAAGTACAAACTTAGTTCTGTTTTAGTTGGTTTTCTTCGTTATTTTCACCTTAATTCGCTATTTACATGCATGTTAATTTATCAAAAACCAATTCCATCTCCTTAATTTACAGAAACTGATAATGATCGGTTAAACGCTTATGACAATGACGTAACATTTGACATGATGATGGATTCACGCCAGTACTGATTTCATTTTGAGCTATTGTTTTTGTTGAAGTAATTACCAAAATCCATTTGTTTCTTAATTTATAAGTAGCTTTAGATTGAAAACTGTTTGTTTTAGATGTAAACGAAAGGGATTTTCAAGATTCGGTGATGACGTCCATGCAAACTTTTACAAGAAAAATTATTTTCTGTTTGTGTTTGCTTGCTTTAAAGCTTAAATTTTGATTTTAATTTAAAACAGTCGTCACTGAAACACACCCCAAGCTTGAAAATCATTTCGCTTTATCTTAATTTATAGCCGTCAACCCTCGTTTCATGCTTTACTAAAGTCCTTTTTTAACAAACCCTTTTCAGCACCCATCGACAACAACTTCGACAATGACGGCACCGTCCGGAGATTCTCAGCCACGCTATCACCGCTGATGGACCAGGAAGATTTGGCACAGCTTTAAAGCTCTTCAGATGATTCACAATTAGGACACAAGATGATACAAAGCAAGAAAATTAATTAAATTATTCTTTTACTAAGAAGTCTTCAAAATCCAAAAGCCTCACTAAGGGGAGAAGCAATTGCAAAATAAATTAAGAAGGGTTTTCTTTGGATTGCGTAACGACCAAAGAAGTTTCTCCCTTGTTGATTCACACGACAAGTTTGCGTGCATGAACATTAATTACAAAACCACCCCGAACCGCCAACACAAATTAATTGATTAAATCTCCACGAATTAACAGAATGTCAAGCTAGTCATTTTGATGAGAACTTTTCGCGAACCTTTTTTAAAAAACCAAACACAACAAATCCACCTTCGTTGGCCGATGCTTTTCACTGTAAGTCCTGTGGACTGACTGGTCAAAACCATTGCCAATCACGGCTCAGAGTTTATTTCAACTTTTTGAAGACGACTCAGACATTTTCTCCAGGCCAGTTACCATTCGACGATGTCGGACGTTTTTTGTTGTAAATACTTTGTTCCAATTTTCCTTCCGATTTAATCTAAGAAATCAAGAAACGTTATTGACGCTGTTTGGATGTAGGATCGATGAGAATGTTTGCTGCTGTTGACTGCGGCCATTTGTGGTCTTGTTGGCGGCTGCAAGCGGAGACGTCTAGTTTTAGTCGTTGGAAATTGATTTTGTTGGGCAATTAAAAAGCCAGCAACGTCGGTTTTTACGACGCGTGCAAGAAGTCTCGGCTTTTAAATAAATAAGGAATGGGAACATCGAATGACTGTCGTTACTTAACTGAACCGTGTGGCCACAAGCCGCCATCGACAGCACTCGCCCGCCTCCGATCGCAGCAGCAAAGCAGTTGTTAAATACTTTCATAGTTGATTAGCTAATAAAAAGTGTGATTTTTTTAACGACCTGATAAGGAAACGACAAATTCATAAGCTTAAGAAGCAAAATGTAAATACTTGGAGATTGTAGAAGAGAGAAAAAATTGTAGGATTTAAAAGGAAACTTAATTTTCATCTGTTGGAGAGAGAATCGCTTCTCTTTTTGGCCTAAACACTTTGTCAGACCGGAGGGCAGTCGCGAGTTGCGTCTTTTATGAAGAATACTGACGACGCTTTGTGGGGGAAATTTGTTGATTTTATTGAAACTGTGTCTTTTAAGGTGGGGAATGCTGGCGTCTTGCTAGAAGTCGTGCGCTGACCACTGAAATGACTATCCAAAGTGCTTGTATAAAGAAATCTGTTCTTAAAATCGTTAATTTTTTCCGATTAAAGCAACAAAATTTTATTTTCTTGTCTTTAATTTCAAAGAAGATATAAAAAAATAATCCAAAGAAAATTGAGTAGAGAAAAGGTTCAAATAAAAAGAAATCAAAAAGTTTAAAGACAACGTGTTTTGTTTTTGATTGTTGAAAATTTCACATCAATTCAATGGTTTTCTTCGTTTTAGTTGTTGCTTGTCATTGGTGTTGGATTCTTCTCAGCTGCTTCCCAGGTTCATGTGGTGTCTTTATGCACTAGTTTTGCCTTAGACAACATCTTAATTCGTTGAACACGCAGATTACCGGGGAACGACCGTTAAAAACGGTTTCAAGAATTTCAAAAATTCAAATCCTGCTAAAAATGTTTGCTAATGTTTACGTTTGTTCGCTAAATTGCTGCATTGTAAACTTGAATCCTCAAAAATATTTCTCCAGCATAAACACCACAGTAAGTCAACGATAGTTCCACTCCGAAATCATCACTAACTGATTTTCCGTTGCCGCTTTTAGAAGTCTCAGTGAAAATGTCTGAAGAACTCGAAGAGCTGTTGATTAAAGACGAAATTGAAGATGAGCCAGAAGAATTGAAAACAATCAAGATCACCGGCATTGGTTCTCAGATCCAGATCAGACAGGGCTCTTACAAAGTAGACAAGCCGACGGTGATCACAATACCGTTTGTTGATAGATCACCGAAAGTGATATCGAAGAATCCGCTCGTCTTCACTGGCCCGAAACCATCGAACGACCGAAACAATGTCTTCGTCAAGCGACTTGGAAGCACAGTCATCAGATCGTCACTTCCAGCATCGAAGATGTCACAAGCCTTGAACGCTCAGATGGTGAAGCTCAAGAAATCTATAAAAATTCTGTCTCCAATGGACCCAAAAGACCGCGAGATCGCGAATTTGAAAGACCAGAACACAGCGATGAAGAGAGTTGTAACGGAGTGCCGTCGCCAAGTCTCTCAAGTGAAAATCACTCTTCATTCGCTGAATTCAATGGTGACTGACGTGGTGATGAAGCTTGACTCGTTGAACAATATCAAAACGAGCCCCGTTTACTTGGAGCCGACTCCAATCACGACAACAAACGAGCTGAAAATTGCAGCCACAACACAGCTCCGTAGAATCGATCTTCCGAACCAAATTCCGCTAAAATCACTGGCGTCACTGAAAATTTTTGAGCACGACCTGAACCACAGCACGTTCTTCAACAAATGCATCAGCAGTATCCGAGCAAAAACCAACTATGTGGTATTCAATAAACTCTCCGATGCAATAGACTGCGTTCTACGTGCCACCATCTCACCTCTGTTTAAAAACCAACTGGAACACTACATCGGCGACGAAGTCGCAGAAAAACAATTACACAATTACAGCAACTTTGTCAAGTTATTTCAATGTGCAGCCACCGCCATGTGTCCGTATCAGAAAATGAAAGAAAATGAAGTCAGAATGTTCCTCAGCAAGATCAACCAGCGAAATCCCAACCTGCCTTTGAAGATCGCACCTCCGCAACGCAAGCCTGAGAAAGCAAAAGATCTCATCCCAATGTCACTAGAAGAATACGAAAAAGCGAATCCGCAGGACGAAGAAGTTGTCAAATGGCTTGAAGGCGAGAGCACGGACACCTTCGAAGAAATGGACTTTGAAGAATACTCGTCGGACGAGGAAAGTGACGACACTATCATCGCTCTTGAGCCGGCTTCTCCAAATTCTAAGGAAGGCAGTCCGATTGAAAGTGACATCGAGTATTTGGAATGTTAAATACTGAGAAGTTTGCAGAGAAATGTAAAATAAATTAACGGAAATTTTAAATTTAAATTGCTCGAAGGGCAAGTCTTGTTTCAAGGGCTCGCGACTACTCACTCGGGGCATTCATTTCGATTCACTAAAATTCTTCTGAGTTGAACATATATTTTCTTTTTCGTGCTGCGCCAGCCTAGATAGATAACTATTCGATGCAAATAGATTTGAAAGCAAAAGCCCATCGCCGGCACAACACGACAGTGATCAAGGAAGTCCAAATTTGTGAGCGCAGAGTGAGTTCTAGCGACTTTGTTGATGTTTTCCCTTTGTTATCATTTTCTTCTTCTTTCGCAAGACTTTTTAGCGCAAAGTCATGTCGGAGTTAGAGAATGAATTCGAGAAAATTAACCTGGAAGAGGGTTGCGGACACACCAAAGGAAGTAAGGAGGAGTCCAAGGTTGAAAGCAAAAAGCTGCTGGTGAAGCAACTGGAGCACGCGAACGCAGGAAGCAGCTTGAAGGTCAAAGATAGAAGAAAGAATTTAATCAAGCCCGCTCGGCTGAAAGTGATTGGGACGTGTTGGGCCCGAAGGTTCCGCAACAGCACCTCGGAGAGCGCTTCCGAAGACTCACAGCCTGCCACTAGCGAAGATTTCGACACTTTCGCGGCCGAGTCTTTCCTTAAATTGCGAATTTCACAAAAGGAAGCCGTTCCGCCATCGCCTGTCGAAGAGAAAGACGAAAAAGTCTCGCCCTCATCTCAGCCTAATTCATGCTCAGCTCAAGCTAAACTTCAGCAGCAGCTTTCGTCGTCCGAGTTTGACTCGACCATCGACGAAATGTCGGAATTCTTGGCCTACCATCTGAAAATGTACCCTCAAGATAAAAATTATCTCGTAGATTCAATGTATACCTAGAACGTTTATTTATCCCTTCCCACACCCATGTATAGTCTTCTGGAATAAGTTATTAAATAAGAAATCGTTTCGTGAAACAAGGAAGAGAAAGTTTTTCGAAAACATTCCATGAAATTTTCAGATACGACGCAAGTCTTGTAAGAATTTCAGAGCCAACCTTGAGCAAAGTCCACGTCGCCAAACATGTTTCGATGTATTTCGTAACTTGGCAGAATCTTGTGCCGAGAACAAGCATGTATGTTGCTATTACGCAGCAGTTGGAGTTAGCGAAAATGAAAACTTCACAGCGAGTGAGTGTGGAAAGTTTTTCAGTTTTTCTTCACTCATTCGGCGCAATTTTAATAAAAACAGCTGGGAAAATTGGACAAGACTGTGTCGATTAGTGATGCAGAGTGGAAGGTCAGTTTGGTCTTTAAAAGGTGTTGACGGAAACTGTTGATGAGTTGAACATCACTGCTTGACGAACCCAAGTCTCAGCGTTAAAAAAAATCTCAAGGATTTCTAACAAGATTGAAATTAGAACATGGTCATCAAACGCTGCTGTTCTCTATGTTCGTCTTTGAAGTCATTTTAAAAATGGCGTTTTTCATGCTGGCTTCTCAAATGATTTTCATTACGGCTTCAACAAGCAGCTGGTTTCTTAATCCAACACGAAAGAATTACAATTTCTCCAAAAGTTTTGTTTTCAAATCAAAACTGCTTCGACGATGGTGAATAATTCATGATTTTATGTTTTTCAGGTCATGTTAGCTTTTTCTCATCGCAATTAGAAAAAACTGAAAATTGTAAAATTGCGTGAAAAGACGCAAGAAGACACGAAACTTCTTGTGGCATCGGAAAAATGACGACTGCAGCAACTTTTCTCCAGACCAGCGAGCAGATTTTCCGCGAAATTGCCCGAAAACGTCGAGGCAGGTTCTTCGAGACTGAAACTTTCGTTTTTTCTTCGACTTCGTTTTTGTATTGGCCTAAATTAGAAGATGCGAGTACGTTCGCCAAGATTCAAACGCTTGAATTGAAAGATATGCGATGAAATGTTAGTTTTCCCAAATTATTCATTAAAGCTGCTGGTGACTTGCTGGCGGAACTAAAACAACTGCCACTACACCCTGATTAAAGTTCCAAAGTTAGTTCAGCTTCTGGAGCTTGAAATGATCTGAAATTTCAAATTTATTTTTGCATTTTTCAATGGCGTCGTAAAAATTGAAGTCGACATAAAACGAGAATCGTTTGTGAAGCAGTTTTACGAGTGTTAACCCTCGAATGCTTTTTCCAGCGGATACAATTTTTATCCAAGATTGAATTATGCAAGATAATTAAAGTCGCTTACGTATGAATGCTTTCGATATTTTCAAAGGGAAACTTCATTGCTGCACAATTGTGCTTTAAAGTAATTCGATAACGTTCTAAAAGTTATCGCTTAGTGAATGTAGAGTTAAATTGAAAATGCTCGGAAGCTTCACTCGATTACTTTTAATATCTTAAGAACAAATTTGAACAAAAAAATTTCAAGAATTTTTATCGGTGTTTACTTTTCATTGGTTTCAAAATCTGAACAATTATCACAATTATTTGGTACAAACATAGATATTATCTTAAAAAATAATAAAAAAAAACTTCCAAAACTGAAAGGCTTTATACACATAATTTATTTTAGGTTTCATTCAAATCGTGCATCTTTAATCAAGAGTGCGCGTCAGTAGAAAATACGTTGTCTTGATATTTTTACCGTTTCAAAATGTGTTTGTCAAAAGAAAATTTAGTCTTGACCCTTCTGAAAGGCTTCATGCATAATCTGTTCGAGGGATATAACCGAATGATTCATAACTTATTTCAATCCCCTCGATGGCCGTACTGTCAATTTTAACCACCGCGGAGTAAGAAACAACATAAGTTTCAGAACAAAAATTAATTAGCTTCAGCGTTTTGAAACTGTTTTAAATTTCAAACATTCGTTGATCTTCCCAAAGCTTTCAAGTTGTGGCGATTAACGTGGAGACAGATCATTCCCAGTATAAAAGATAGCTGGAAGATACCCAGCATAAAAGTGACGCACATCGAACATATTTCAGTAAAACTGACAGCATAATTAAATTTACACAGAAAAACCACGCCAGAAAAATTTCTTGAGAACGCCCGTAAACTTGGTTAAATCAGGATTGAAATTTGCACGATGGAAGGTGAGTCGAGTATCGACAAATTTTGTTCGGTTTGCCTAGAATTTTTTTATTCCGTTCCGATAGCAATCACGCATCTTCTTGGATTTTCCGAAGAAATTTTAAAACAAATTTTCGTGCACCTCAGAAACGACAGGCTCGATCTAACGCTGGTATGCAGAAGGTTCAATGAAGTCATCTCCAACTCGATGTGATTGATGTCAAACTTGACGTTGATCCACAACTAAGCAGCCGAAAATAATGAAACGTTGAGCTCCGAAAAATAATTAAAGCAAGTGCAAAGCAGTTTCAGTTTGTCGTCAAGCATCGCAACACTCTCAGCATAATGCAAGATTCCATATTTACAGTTGTACCCTGTGCTTTTGAACGTTTCCCCGGAAATTGGAGCATCTGAAGTTTGTGAATTGCAATATTCTGGAGTAAATTCTTCTGGCAGAATTGAAAAGTTTTGTGGAAAAGGCGTTTGCCGTTTGATTGCGGTTCAAAATTCGGAGAATCTTGAGATTAAAGAAACAAAAAAGTTTTCTGAAGAACACGAACAAGATTTCCGTGACTTTATGCAACCTCAGAAGTCGTTTCTTGGGATTGAGTCGCTTATAAAAATTATTTGCCTAAGTATTATGGTGCTTCTGGCGCTTCTGATTAAAATTACTTGGATGGTGACCTCTTACCTTACGATGATGGTGCTTCTGGTGATTCTGAAATTGAAAATAATTTTCCTACGGACTGGCGTGTCTGGCGATTCTGAATTAAAATATTTTTGACTGTCTGACTCCCCACAATGCCTTGTATCAAAAAATAAAACAAAATTTTTGTTGTTATGATGAGACTTAAACCTGGAAATTTGCGGGATGAAAGATGATATTTAGGAACGGAAGATTTATTTAAACCTAAATTCGTATCTATTTGGACAAAGGTTGACTGGATGTCAAAATTTCTGAATTTCAGTCCAAGTTGAACAATTCTTGAGTAATTCTTGATTCCTCCCAGGAAGCTTTGTAGGTTAAAAATTCCAAGTATCAAAGGTCGCTTGATCGTCGGGGAAAAAATGCTGATGATCTTAAAGTCGAGTGCACATCCGCTTGAAACTGATTGATCCAGATCGCAATTGATTTACGATGTGGCTTACTCCCCACGGGTGCCTACTCCGGATCGGAGAGTCAACTTCGACCTTGAGCTCGAGCAATCAATCGTAGTAGTTGAAGGTGTTTCAATCGTGCAAAATTAAAAATTCAGTTTTCACAACCAAAAAATCGGGGAATTTTTATGAATTTTGCTACTGCCTGGTGTCTTTCGGGCCAAACAGCTCCACGCGGACCCACTGCAGATTGAAATGCCATCGTTTTTCAAAGCTTTTTGGACTGGATCTTGAAAGGCGCCTAGTTTCTACCTCTGGGTTAATTTACTTGATAAAGCAGCGACGAAGCTACTCAAAAATTTAAAATCACTCAGGCTAAAGCACTCATTTGAATTTGGTTGCACCCAACATGCAGTCATGAATATCAGTTGAAGGGAAACACGAAAAACAAAGATGAAGATTCATTCTGCTGACGTATGGGTTTTTTCGAGCGGAATTTTAATTTCAAGATTTCTCGCAATCGCCAGCTCTGTGCGTTATCACGCGTAGCAATTAGAGTTGACACTAATTGTTATTTATTATTTCGAGATTATTTCGTTATCAGCTATCACGCAGATTGAAATTTAAACGATTTTCGATGTTTGTGTCTAGACGAACTTGCGCGTTCTCTGATTTTCAGAAGAAATATTTTCGATTTTCTCTTAATTTCCGTCGTTCGAAGCCGTTTAAAAGCTGAAATCAGCAAGTTTTAATTGATTTCTAATAGATTTTCGATACGAGAAGACCTCTCGTTCAAGCTTTGTGTCCTAAAATCGCGAAAATCGGGCAAATAATTGAATTTTCTCCGATGCTTCTCATTATTAACGTTCAGTGTGTTGAGTTACACAAAAGCAAGCAGTGTTGTAGTGTGCGTCAATTGTACAACCGAATCGTTCATAGCAGTTGTTCCAAAACATCAGACTCGTTTTAGATATACAAGCTAAAATGTCAACCTCAGCTCTTTAGAACACGACAGGGTGTTTGCAGTGCATCGAAGTGAGTTACGAGACGCTCGCATGGAATTTTCTATGCTTTGTTAACGGCCGGTCGCTTAGTGTTGCACTAAAAAATGTCTGCACAGTGTCAGTCGTTTATGCAACATGAAATTTGTTTCATAGATAGTTTTGCTGCAGAAAATTTCTCAAAATAAAGTGTGAGTCGATAAATTTTCCGTGCATTTCTCCGCCTTTTAATCTAGCTACAGCATCATTGAGTTATGCAAACAATTTTACTGGAAACATGCATCGCGTCTGTTTGAAACATTTGCTTCGAGAAATTAGATTGAAATTTTCACTTAGTGCCGTGGATGGAGTCATCTCTAATTTTACCTTGATTTCGGTCGGCTGATTAAAAGAATTTTATGCTAACAAAACCGACTAAGATAAAAGCTTTGAAACTTATACTGAAATTAATTTTAAATCAATTTATATCAAGCAGAATTCTATCAATCACTTTAGAACATTTAAAAAATCGAAGGCCTGGCCTGTCTGTAAGGTGGCCTTGAAGCTATTTTAAGATTAATGCGATTTTTAAATTTAATCTCTGAGCGTAGAAATCACCAGTTTTAAATATTAATTGGATGCCGCAGCAGTTTTCGTGAAGATTTTTTTACAAGGCTGATCGATACTACGAAGCCAATTAAACGCTTTAAAGAGCATAAACATTTTAATTAACAATTCTCGCTTCCATCGCAAACTTTTCCCATTTGCGTGTAAATTCTTCAGGCTAAATCCAATCTATCAGAGTATCACCGCGGGAAAGTTTCGCTTGCCGCGATGTTTTTCTCTGAAAATTTTTCGCCTGTTTGTGAAAAGTGGAAGCAAATACGCGAGATGTTAATTAGCGAGAGAGAAAACACTTTTTTATTTGTTTTCGTCTCATTTATTGTAAGCCTGATACGAGGTTTTACTGTTGGCTATAAAAAATATCTGCGAGTGATTAAGTTCAAGTACAAAAATAATTTTTTCGAGAAATAAAGTTCTTTAATTTGTTAATTAATCAGTGAAGATGTCGTTGATAAGGGTGGCTATGTTGATTGTTTCAGAATCGGGAATTTTCTCTCGTGGTAAGAATTGTTTGACCAAGAATCGGCGGTCTAGAAAACGACCGAGACATTTTCGGAGATCTCGAAGAAGTTTCAAAGTGTTTACTTTTTCCTGTGAACTGCTTTTAAGGTACTTGAAATAATTGTCCGATGAATTTTCTTCCAACTAGTCACCCAAAAAAATCACGCTGGTTAGAATAAATAAATGAAATTATCGTCTTCTGAAATCTTGTGTGTTTCAGTTAAACTCTCCAGAAATGCAGCCCGAAGCGGAATGGAAATGAAATATCTTGAAGTGCCAATTTAGATGAAATGTTTATTGAAACTTAATGATCCGTGTTGAGATAATATTTGACGCAACACATTGCACATTTTTTAATAGAAATTTCACAGAACGGATGTGGTTGATAAAGTTTTTGGACTAGATGGCGCGTTTTCTAACGCTTTAATAGCAAACATAAAAGTGTTTTTACTATTTTCATAACTTTATGGAAATTTAGCATTGTTTCAGCATCAGTGGAACAATCTTAAGGGCTTTAAAACATTTCTCCACAGCAAACTGATAATCTTGATATGCAAAAACAGCATTTTAAAAAGAACGTGTCTGTTGCAAACCCTGTAATAATGGCTTATCATAAACATTCAAGGGAATTTTGACCAAATCATTTGCAAAATTATTTTGTTAGCAAAGAATGCTTGTGGTTCTTTCTAGTTAACAAAACAGTTTCGCTGTAAACCACGTAGGCGAATAATAATAAAAAAGAAATTGACTTTGATTAGTTTGTGCCTGCTAATTGGATTGGGCTTATTGTTGAAATGGGAATATCAGGAATGCTTCTATGGTCAACGTATACCGTGTTATTCTAAGTAGTTTATATGACAGTCCTACACTTAACATTATTTCAATTAAAACGTGAATTTGTGACATCAATCTGAAAAGTGTCGCAAAAAGTTGCCACCGTCAGATCAGGTTTCACAATTCTAGCATGAATAACTTGTTCCTTCTTCGTTAATTTTGGGAAAAAAGCAATACCGTGAAGATGTTAGAAGGTTTAAATAACAACATATCTTGCCGGGAACAAAAGGACGCCGTACCCGAATCACAGCATCCCCAAGCCTTCTCTATTTACGATCTTCAACCCTTTTCCATTTTGATAACCGTACTAGCACAAACCCTTTATGATAATCGAAAAGACCTTTTTTGGTGATTAAAAAACTTAAAGTTCTCGAGCGCCTTTCAAAATGTCCAACAAAACAATTTATCAAGTCATCGTTATTCACAAACAGAAATTCATTCTACTTTTTATTACAAATCAATCGAGAGGGGAGAGAACAGCCAAGCATTGTGGGTAGGCAGTAAAACCAAGTCATTTATTTCGAACAGCTAAAACGTTCCAAGGTTCTTGTCAAATAAGAAAACATCGTTATCCATGCTACAACTGCTATTTCATGTTTGTGTATTAGATTATTGGGCTATTTTACGCTCGCTGAAGCGTTTTTTCGTCTTTAATCTTTCCCGAAAAGTCCTCAAACCACTCTTCTTCCCAACCCTACACACCATACAGAAACGGAATTAATGTTCAGTAACACAGCGGGTCCGCGACTGCGCACAAAACTTTCCACACGAAATGTTAAAGGCAAAATATTGATCCTAAAAGTTTTCAAGAAGGGAGATTTCGGTGGTGGCGTCATGTTAATGGAAATTTTGTAGATTTTTAAATACTCTCAAGACAGTTGTGTTTGAATAACGGTTGCTGCCTAATGACTTGATAACTTCAAATCACTTTTGTACACACCCCAAGCGCTGTCAATTTATGGAAGATTTTTTTATGAAAACTTTTAAAACAGTTTGTAAGCATTTCCTGTGAAACTTTGTCGTTATGAAAGTCATAAATCATGGCACAAAAACAATAATCAGCACTCTCTAGGACCTTGAAGAACTCAGCAGTCCCCAAAGTGGCGCATCTCTCCCCGGAAGCGCCCCTCAATATCTCCCGCTTCAATCTCTTCAAACAAATTTTAATCGAATTGGAAGAGAAAAATGTTTTTCCTGGTGCGAGGCATAAATCATTCAGATCCGAAGTTGTTTTGAAACATGTTGTCTTTCATCACACGAAAGTGCTTCGACTAATACTGCTGAAGGAAAACTCCCCCACGAAAAATTTCTACATTTTTTCTCTCCCCTTGCCAGAAATAACTTGCCTACATATTACCGTGATTTAAAGAGAAGAGCGCTACCCTCAGTTTGTGCGTATCTCATACAATCCTCGATTGCTTTACCACTTCTCCTTATACACATTTTTCATGAAAAAAGTGAACAGCACATTCGGTGCTTAAAAAACCATATTCGTTTTATGCTTCGACTCGATAAAATATTTTCGTCTGCACTCTGAATGTTTGTGAAAGTTCGGGCTGAAGCATTACGCTCGTTAATGACATCAGTAATGATCGTTTAATTACCCAGAGAGTTGTTGAAACTCAAGCGGGAGTCGTAAATCTCGAATATTTTCGGGAGCATCGAAACTTTGTTTGTTCATGAACATTTGAATCGGCCAGCGAAGAGATTTCAAGCCAATAGAAAAACAAAACAAACGAGTTTTCGTGATTAAGATAAATATTTATTGCGTCTTTGTTTCTTCCGTGCTTCATGAATATCATCAACGTCGGTGGGATCATTTTGAAAACCAGTTAACGAGTGCCCCTTTGATGTCAATATGATGCTTAATTATCTTCCTCTAATCTGGCTTTCTTCGTTTCATGTGAGCCACGCCTAAGCAGCTTCGTTTTCAGAATAGAACATCATCATTCATGCTAGGCACTCGCTCATTCATCTGCGAAGTGAATGGATTTTGGTGCAGTTTTTAAGGGAATGAACAAGTTTTTTATGACCAAATATGGATGGCAATGTGTGGAGAATGAATCTCTGAAAGAAAAAGTTTTTATTGGCGTCAGGTAGAAGATCGGCGAAGAGATAAAGACGGAGATATTGCTTGAATCATATTGAAAACCATGAGTTTATTTACAGAATAAATATCATAAATTATTATAAAGGTTTTTATGTTTTTCTTTTGCACTAAGGATCACAATTTAAATTAAACTTCATCATCATCAAAAAATTTCAAAACGTGAACTGAAAGTTCAATTATTGCACAATATATTCGCAATCAAAGCCTCCATCTAATAATCTATTGATGAAATTTGCTTTTAATATCGATTAAACATGTTGATTAACAGGGACTCAAACCGAGAAGGGGAGAAAGTAGCTTCAAATTGGAACTGAAACAGTTATTGGAAGAGTTTATGTGCGGGCTGAAAATTGTTTGGATTTTTATGTTGCCGCTGTTAATCTTAATTCAAAAAAAATGGTTAAAAATATTCAGATCGACTGTTGTTGCAGAGAGTTAGTTACTTATAAAATAGTTTACAATTTGATGATTTCTACAGGAATAGAGTCACAAGTTGCTGGTAAATAGTTGGTTTAACTATTTAAATCGAAATTTCACTAACAAAAAATCAAAAAATTTGACAGTTTCATTTTGTGTTCAAGTTGTGCAGCAAAGCTACAAGTTAATTTGTTAAACAGCCATAAAATCATAACCTTTGATGAATAAGTTTAATGAATCACTAATTCAGAACGAACACAAACCGACTATGATTCAGCTTTTGGGACAATCCAGCTTGAATTATACTTCAATTGTTCTTGATTTATGTTCCTTTTGAAGTTTCTGATGTCGAGGCATTTTTAAAATGTCTCTTCGGCCTTAAAGCAATGTCATTCTCATTGTTTGACGCGACTTTTTCAAAAGCATATTAACTAAACTCTAATTACATCAATTATTCATCAACGGCTGATTTCGTCAGTGGTGTCGGGCAGTTTTAAATTTGATAAAACTTTTTTCGTCCATTTTTAATTGAAAATTTGTTTATGTTGTCAGATTAGCAAAAAGTTTCTCGGCAAAACTGTTTTTAATTTAGTGTAAAACTTTTTAGAGATTGCGCAATTTTTTGTAGCAATTCAGCTTAATTCGAAACAGACTAAAAGTCTTCAAAAACACCCGACATCACTAACAAACAGCCTCCTAAAGGAATCGAGGTGCAAAAATTTAGTTTTGTGAATATTTTTATGTTATAAATTTGAACTTTTTAATTTACCGCCCAATAATTGAAGAACAATTTCGTATAATTTTGCTCTCAAATGACATTTCCCTAATGATTTATTTATTTTAGCTATTCCCGGGGAACACCGCAATAAAGTGATTAAATTTTATGATTTTGTCTAGCTTATCCGAAAGTTTTAATATTTGTGTGTTTTGATTTAACTTGTTTTAGTGAAAAAGTTCTTGCTGGGGGCGAACAACGAAAGATTATTTGATTGATTAAGTTTTCTTTGTGACTAGTTTATGAATCAATGCAGATGACGTCAACTGATGGGACGTTGGCGCTGTTCATAAACTTTTCAAATTTGTTCTCCATCAACTTGAATCCGCCGCGATTGTTCGCCGACGAGTCGTCATAACTGTTGTTGTTGTTGTCGTCGTCGTGCTTTGGGTCTTTGGACTTGGCGGCCGTCGATCGGAGGTACTCGGTCAGCTTCTCGATGCTTTTCTTATCATTAACCTTTGAACCGGGAGACTTTTGGGAAGAAAGTTGTTCCTGCTTGTTGGCCGCGCGCGCAATCGTCGACTTGGACAAGATCTCTTCGATGTCGGCATCGGAATTTGTCGATGTGACTGTCTGCGGCGACATATTGCATGCTTTTTGCGAGTCATTGTTCGTTTGATTGCGACTCCGGATTATCGCTGATGGGTTCGGAATGTTCCGGACCGACAAGTTTTGCTGCTGATTTAGCAAGTTTTTTGCCGACACCGGGATATTCTTCATGTCATTCAGCTTGCTGCTGTATTCCTGCAACTTTCTTCGCTCCCAATGCTCAAAATTCTTTTCTAGGCTAAGACTACGGTCAAGTTTCGCAATATCATGCGTCAATTCTAATGTATATCTCTCTAAGCTTATGTCTTGAATAATAGGTGAATTGTTTCCTGAAGAGTTTGAAGTCTGGCTACTGCATTGAGGTGATTGATGAAAGCCCTGTGGCTTCACCATGTGTTGATGTGTCTGTGGTTTCGGCAAGAACTTTGGCAAGACCGGGTTTTGTGCACTTTTGCGGATCCGCTCCAGTGGAATCGACGTCATCGGTCGGTTCAGCTTGACGCTGTTGATTGGCGAATAAGTTTTCTGAGGTATTTTGAGAATCTCCACCGATGGGCAGGCGTTGGGGAAGAGCTTGGTCGGGTCTTTGACGCTGAATTTTGGCTGTTTAGCTGCGTTTTGAGATGATTGAAGTTTGTTGGCCATCGCGTCGAATAAGTTTCGCAGCGACGAGGTGGACGAAGGGATCAACGGAGGCATTTTCTGCAAACTGTATTGCGCGGTGGAAGTTGATGACGACGGAAATGAATCCTTGTTAAGCTGAAGGAACGTGTTCATGCACGATTGCGGTGACTTTTCGGCGCCCAAACTGAACGACCGTTTCAGGTTTTGATGAACGTCGCTGGAAGACGAAGGCGGTGACGGCGAGTTGGGCATGAATTTCAACGAAGCCGGAATGCTTTGCGGTCGGATGGGGCTGAGAGAGAAAGAATTGGACATGTGGGGTTGCTGGGGTGATCCCATCTTGGCCGTTGGTGGCTTCATTAGTTTCGGACTGGCGCAATTTTGCGATGCAATCACATCGAAAGGTTTGACCTTAAGTTTTATGCTTTCACCCGTGCTTTCCATTGCCGGTGGTTTTGACTCGTCGACCACAAACGAACTTCGTCTCTGTGTGGTGTCGATGGAGTACACTTTTTTATCAACCGAGTTGGTTTTCGTCTTCTGCAGCACCAATTTTGGTATGAAGACCATCGGCTGATCGGATCCAGACTTTGCGTTCTTCTGCTCGCTCACGGAATATTTGTGATTCTCGAGGCCGACAACATCACCACCGGAAGCCTCTTTTTGCTTCTCTCTAATGGTCTTTTGTTTCTCTTCATGCGCTTTGGGAGTCAAATCGGCGTTCTTACACGGAACCGCTCTAAAATTACACGTTTCTTCATCGTTCGAAGACTTTTTACAGCTTTTTCCACCCATTATTTTTAGTTTTAATTTTAGACTCTCGTCGAGTGAAGACGAAACGTGTAGCTTGGGCCGTTTAGAGTGCTCGGGCAGTTCCTTAGAATGCTTCGACTTCTTGCGCTTTCGATGCAAAAATATCGAATCGACTTTCCGCTTAACCGGTTTGAGGCCAATTTTCGCTGCATATTCCATCTGATCGACGAGATTTTTATCGCACTGGTCGTCGTCGAAGTCGTAGCAGCGGTCTTTGGCTGACATGTCGAAGCGCACCTTCTTCGAGGGCAATCCAGGCGACTTCGATGCGATGAAGTAGGTGTCGGTCGGCGTTTTCGGCACGCTGATCGTCGTCTTCAGACTCGGCAACTCGATCTTCAGCTTGGGTATGTTGAGATTGGACTTGGACGATGCCTTAAACTTTTCCACTCTTTCGTTATTCTTTGCATGCTTCGTACTCTCGTGCTGCTTTGCCTTCTCCGCATAACTTTTCTCTTTTTCTTTGTCGTTCATTGTGAATTCGAAATAATCATGAGAATCGTTGCTGCTGCTATTATGCTTCTTAGTATTGCTCTTGTTTTCTAACTTTGAATCATGATGCGAGACCGTTCCAGTATTTTTGCTCAAAGTTGTTTTCATTTCCGATGTCGAAACGAAATCCGACGATGTTGCCGAAGTGAAATGAACATTATCAACATCACCACGCAAGCGCACAGAGTCGCTTAGAACCTTACTGCCGTTGAGTTTATTCAACTTTATTTTGTTATTGTTGTTTTCACTCTTACTACTGGGCTTTTTGGCGATAATTATTTTCAAATCATGACGCGGAGCTTCTGCCTTCGCGCTGCCGTTTCTCTTTGCCGACTCAATTGGCGAGCATTCAATCGCGTCTCTCAGCTCATTGCTCAATCTGACATACGGCTGGTGAGTGATTGCCTTCTCGATTAGCTTGATTTTGTTGCTTGTGTGGTGGCTGGCTTTGTAGATGCGGTAGAAAAGCTTCAGCGGAGACTCCTAAGCAAAGCGAAATGGATGAGAAGGAATGAAGAAAACGTGAGAATTGTTGGATGTAATAAAAATATCAGTGAGTTTGAGGCTTTCGGCAATTTCCGTGGTTGTGAAAATAGTTTTAAACTTTATAAATCTTGAAGAATCTCTTGAGAAATTTGGGTTTGAAATGTTTTCCCGAAGGATTTCTTGTCAAATTTCTGTTGAACTCCAAAATTTACAAATGTAGCCAGCTTCATACTTTGTTTGATCTTAAAATTAACACGATAAACTTTGCATTGTCAGCCTCAAGAACTCTTGTAAAACTTCAAAACTCCAGGAATTTCGCACACCCTAGTGATACTTACACGCTCCCAACTATAGGCATAAGCAATATCCATTAAGGAGAACTCATCGGAAAGCACTTCGCCTTCATAGATAATATCAACGTTCATCGATTTTTTCAGATGATGCAGATCGTACTTCGACGAAAGGAACTTTTTCAAATGTGCCACTTTGAAGGCGGCCGGCGCTTGCAAGTAGCGGATCTGGGGAATGTTGTTCATTGCGATTGTGTTTCCAAATATAGATTCCATGTGGTATTCTAGTGATAAACTGATCGAAGGTTTGCTTGTTAGTTGGATTGCAGTTTTAGTTTCAAAAGTTTTGATGCCAGAATGCAATCTGGAATTGATTTGTGCAAGCTTTTGGTCGTGAAATTGCTTTTCATGTTTGGCAACATGAAACTTTGCTTGAGAATTTTTAGGAAAATTATCGAAATCTTTATAATTTTTCAACTCCATTAATTCAAATCAAATTTTCTCGATCTAAACTAGCATCAGATGGCTTCACATGCGAAGCATTACTTACCTTATTGGTTCGTCTTGGTCATAAAAGTATTGTTTCGATAAAGATTCATCGTCGGTGCAAGTGTGATTAACATCGACTTTGCTATTCAAAGAACCGTTCACGTGCGACTTTTCCGGAACTTTATTCGAATTGTTGTGTTCTTTGGCATGCAAACCAGGAACGAGCTTATAAACAATGGATCTGAGCCGCATATCCGGCCTGTGAAATGGCAGAGCAAACAGTTTTTTTTAGTTTATTTATAGAAGTTATCGAAAAGGAAATTTTCACCTTAAATTGGAAAGCCTTATTTCGGTGTGACAACTAGGACAAAAATATTTTTCAAATACTTGCACATGTTTCACAATGCACGAGCGACAAACTGTTGTGGAAATAGAAAAGTTATGGTAATAATAAATTATGAGATTTATTTTTAAATCGTCGACTCCGAACTTACATGAGTGCATGCACGAGTTAATTGTAGTAGCCTCTATCAGGTATCCTTTGCACAAAAGGCAAGTTAGAATTTTGTTAAAGTGTTTGATACGTTTTCTCGTTATCATGTTGAGTGTTTGGTTTGTTACTGTCGCCCTTAATTTATTTATTTCAATAATTTATCTGCGAAAAGAAGAGAACAACGGTTGTAGTGAGTGGGGGTGGCAGTATTGAGTGATTGAATATAATTGATTGTAGATCGACATATTTTCAATCTTTGCGAAGGGCTTTGTACCGTTTTATTGACATTTCTCACTTCATTTCATATTAAATGGACTGTAAATTGTATTTATATTGACTATTAGCAAGTTATCTTTTGAAGAAATTGCAAGTTCAAGTGAAAATTGATATTAGGAATCATTCTTAGACTTTTCGGAGATAATTTTCTAGATTAAGAGAGTGAAATTGAAGCAAAGTTTGCCTTTCAAAAGGATAAAACCTTGGCTGGAGTAGTTTAAAGTACTTTTTGACGTAAAATTATTAATAGGTAATTAAGTGGAAACGGCCATAACTAGAACACGACACTTTAATATTTTTGTATAAACTTTGCTAAACTTTCAGATCTAGTTTCCATAATAAATACAGCGTGGCAAAATGAACCCAAATTGTTTAAACAGTTTTAAAATCATTTTCCCTTATTACAAGTGCAAAATTTTCTCCAAATTCATTTCGTCAAGTAGTTTTGCAAATCTATGCAAAACTATTCCCCACAAGCAGTTCCTGAATTCAACTTAGTTCATTCGAAATTCATAACAAAATCTAAACTTTTAGTTAAAAACTAATGAACAGTGAAGGTTTTTATTCAAATTAAGTTGACATCAAGCCGCAACCCTGGGAAAAGTTTAATGAATTAATTTTAAACTTCCACCCCTTGCTTACAGGCTGTTTTTTAATTCCAATCAATGAAGTTGTGATCCTTTCGCCCCAGCACCCATCGCATTTGCAAACAAACGGGAACATCAAACCTTTAACCTGGAATGACGAAAATAGTTTTCATCATAAAAGCGACCGTTTTGGTGTGAGTCGGTTATGGTGAAATTCAAATTTCTGAATCAAATTTGAATTGCTTAGAAGCGTGTTGAATTCGTAAGTGAATGTCAACAAAAGAAGGAAACTGTAAAAATATGCTTCGGAGATACGTTGTGAATCCCAACCGGTTGTTGTCGAATGAAATTGATTGATTGATCAATTTATTTCAATTATGACGGCCAACCGCCATTTATAATCGACTTAACATAAGTTTAATTTTTTTAATCATTTCAGCAGTCGTTGATGGTAATTAATATAAATTGTAAACCCATTTGAGTTTATGGCAAGGCTATTAAAAGCCGCAACTACGCACTCTAAGTTATTCAACCTATCCGAAACAATAAAAGATGTTCGATCATAAAGAAAACCTAAAAGTCAACAGCAGTGTCGGTTTTACACAAACCAAGAAAAGCGCCGTAAAAGTATTTCTGTGCCGAGCGAAGAACAACAAAAAACGTTAGCGCGCACAAAGTTGAATCAAAGAAGAGAAAAATCGTCAATTCATTCAATTTTCGTTCCGACTTTTTTGAGCCAAATATCGCTAGCTGGAGTGAAAATATTTTCATGACACTCTAATTCCACGACTACAAGTGCGCCGCTTTTACGCTTACCATAATGTTTTTGTACACGTTCACGAGAGTGTGTTGGTGCGTTTGTGCCTCGTGTAAGAAATTTTCATTTGAATGAAAATCAAAATTGTGAAAAAAATATATTTAACAACATAAAAAGACAAAACTCCGTGGCTTTGCGACGAGTTAAATTAAAAACATTAAGCTTATTTTATTTTGCACACTTCACAGCTCCGCGGCACGACTTATCTACACTTTTTCACAACAATATTTCACTTTTGGATGGTGAAAATTTGTCTACTCTCCAACTCAAACACCAAACCTCGACTGATATAAAAGCTTGCATCATCATTACTCTAGAAAAAATACACAGAGCGTATGAACGTCGAAGCACAACGAAGGCGAAGTGAAGAGAAAACCCGAATTTCAATTTTCGTTTCTCGGGTGTGTGTAGTGGAAATGAAACGAACTCGGCAGAGAAAACCTGAAAGCAGGCTTCATGTTGCTAGCTTGCACAAGGAAATTTCATAGGGAACGTGCGACCAATGGTGGCAGTTTGCGTCAATACAGTCGCAGCAGAAAGCACGATCTTAGCCGAACGCCGTCGAGCGCTCGCTGTTCGCGGTAAAGCGAAAAATGACACTCAGAATAACAGCAAATATTTGTGCCAAAATTGAAATAGTCATGAATTGAACAAAAAAAAAATGTGAAATTGGGCAGCGTAATTTCCTATTGAAACGATTACAGCTAGTACCGTTCGTTGTCTTTTATTAAAGCATTATAGAGTGCTGCGTAGAACACAAAGAAGTGATGACATGACGACCGAAGCTATTTCAATCATCAACAAATCTCTCTGACGCAATGTGATGGCATCATGATTTATGCTTTTGATTAAATGACGCACAACGCTGAATTAAATTTAATTTTAAATCTTCTTACCTAACTGCAACTAGAAGAACGCGTTGCCTTTGACACCACTTTTAAGTACACTGTGTGACTATCCAAGATTATCAAGACGCAAGTTGATTTGTGGATTGTAATACGGACAGCTAAGCGAAAAGATAACGTGGCAGCAAGTCAATAACACCACTTCATGAAATCTCGCCGACTCAACGATTCATATTTGCGCACTTGGTGTGTGTACATGTTTTTGCTAGCTGTGCAAACAAGCTTTTAATCTGTCCTGTCACATGATTGAAGAAACTATTGCGCTAGTAATTACGAATTACGTTCATAGGATAAAGGGA
>JPYR01000312.1:72017-85018 GCA_000775305.1 Belgica antarctica
GGCTGGTCCTCTTGCCTGTTCCGTATCGGAAAATTTTACCGGACCAAAGCCCTGATTTCAAGTGAACTCACGGTTTTAAATGTTCACTCTTTGAAATGACGTTGAAGTTTCACGATTTGCATGTTTCGTTCAATATGATTGGCAAAATATTTTACTCTTTACAAGATAATTTTGGTTTTCTTCATCATGTTTTCAAGCTAATTGACCAATTGGTGTCAAATTAGATTTCCACACGGAATCTCTGCAAAACTCTTTCTTGAGCTTATAAACCGTTCTCTTAGCTTGAATCTCATAAGAAACCTATGAGTTATTGAAACCGCCACAGTTTTTATAAGAAGAAACCAAAATGTCGAAACATTTTCTCATTCTCTCGCGATATCGATTCTTAAAACATTCATTTTTGTAAAATTTATTGATTTCTTCAGTTTCTAGCGTGGTTTTAGGTACGAAACAAATTAAGAAAAAGTTTTTCCAGGCCTGTAGTCTTGTTTTCAAAAGCCAAGACAGGTTTTTCATGAAGATATTTAACTTTTTCCATTTTCTTTCATCCGTGAACTGGCGCGTTCATTCAGATTCATACGCCAATCAGAAGAAAACAAATATTTGATGGTTTCAATTTTACAGCTGAACTTTTTAGACTCTCAGGTATGAACGTAAAATTGCTATTTCATGAAAACTCATTTCTATTTTCTAAGAAACTCTCAAAACTTTAAAATAAAGGTTCTTTTAAAACGAGCAAAATTGATTGAGAAATTTATTCTTTCAGAATTCATTAAAACTCAAATAATTCATTTATAAATCGATTTCCACTCCAAATTTAGTGTGGGAATGAGATTTTGAAATAAGATCTAACCTGAAAAGATAATTACAAGTCTTAGATTCAAATTTACGTTCATTTGTACTTTGCGAGAAAAAAATCATTCGTAAATGTTCACTCGACAGAAAATTACAATGGCGACGCTGAAAAGTTCTACTCAACCTCACAGTTTCTACTTTTATAATAAATTCTACGGTAATCATGTTTCCAGTGCTTAACATTGCTAACGTAGTTGCAAGTAATGCAAATATTAGGCTGAATTCACAAGTTTGGTCAAACATTTAAGAAAAAATGGCAAAACTTTTGCAAATGATCTTGGAAAATTTTGTTCTCCACGGATATTTTCAATGATGAATAATTTATTCGAATGAATAACTTGACAATTTAAAGTAGCTTTACCTTATTGATAGCTGGCATGCTACTCAAAAAACTAATATTAACATTAATCCACCCTTCATTTTGTAGATCATAGGCTTTCATGTTTCATCACTGAACAAGAAACCTTCCTTGTAGTCTGCTGTCTTGACTGAAGATGGCGTGAAATGCATGAAGTCATTCCAACTTAATGTTTTATTATAATTTAAAATGAATTTTTTAGGCACTTTAAAATATTTTATTTGAAGTAAGTCACTACAGAATAACTCAGCTTAGACATAAAGGAAAGATATTTGTGATAACGCCAAAAGATTGTGCAAGCTTCTGTTAGTTTTATTTCGCTTACTTTAAGATTGAAAAATAGTCATAATAGTTTCAATATTCTTCGACAAATGTAAAGATCGATTAGCGCAAGAAGAAGGATATCCCTGATTAGTGGTGCTAAATTCAAACTTGCGTCTCCGCTATAACTCGCGTCTCCGGAATTCACTTTTTGCCTGGGTCTACCAAAGCTCACCCACTTGGAACTTATCCACTATGAAATTTATGATGAAGAAATTCTGTTTGGAAAATATACGTCTGATGGGATCTTTTATGATTAAATTTCAAATGTAGTAGAATGAGAAATTTTAAACAAGCCAATTACTTTTTACACGTGAATTTTTGAACTTCTATCGGGTTTACCAGCTCCAAAAACTACAATCGATATTTACGACTTGAAAAATTTAGAAAAGTTAAGATTGGCTCATGAACAAGTTTCCAAGAACAAGTTTTTAAGAAGGCCAAGTTAAGCGAAGAAGAATTTTATTCAAAATTGTATTGGCACGCCAGAGATATCAACCCGTAAAAGAAAAAAAAATTGACAAACCATTTCAATAAAATAAGCAATTAGAAAGAAAAAAAATGAACAAGTTTGTCTGTTGAAAAAGGAAGATAATTTTAACAATGATTTAGTTTCACAGTGGATAAGATCAAACAGAGGATGAGTTCGCAGTGGATGAGTTCTTGTGTACCCGTTTGAAGCTCACACTTTGCCCTCCCCTCGTCGTCAGCGATTTAGAACTCGTCGTGATTTAGAACGGTGATTAAGACGGTCGAAAGTGCCGAATGAAAACGCGATTAAGTCCCTCTAATTAAATCACTTTCAACATGAAAGTGTCCTAAACGTAGGCGGTACGGTCGTGTAGCATAAATTGAGTGTTAGTGTGTGCTTAGCGAAGTTTAGTGAGTCACGATAAAGAAAGAAAAATTCGAGACGAGAAATTGTCGAATCAACATTATTTTTTATACATCCGGAGCTCTCTCTCGCCAAGGAGCCCAGCCCGCAGTTCCGCTGGTGTCCTTTCAGTGCCCGGTTGTCGCGTAGACAGAAATAAAACAATTTTGCAAGTAAAGAAATAAAACAACATGGCGCAACCGAACTGTTCTCTGGACGACATCGATTTGGCATCCCTAAAGGTGAGTGAAATTGTGCTCGAGTCAGCAGTTGGGCCGGTGTAACGTGAATACCAGCGACAATTCTTCCTCGCGCTCGACGTACGGGGTGAAATCACTCGTCGAAGTTCGTTTTGTGGAACAACAATAGGTGTGGTCGGGATTTTTTTTCTTCGCTCGAAAGAAAGAAAAATGATGAATCTTAGAAAACAAAAAAACATATTCTCTAAACATACACACACTCAGCGCACGCAGTTCTAAACTCCCTTGTCGAGCGCTCACAACAAAAAATAAACATTTGTTATCATCGAGGCTAACAAACTCTTGCGTTTTTAGGAGCCAGCTGGCATCTTTGAGCTGATCGAAGTCGTTGGAAATGGAACTTATGGACAGGTTTACAAGGTTAGTTGCTGGTTTCTTTTCGTCTCTCTCTCTCCCGCCGCGTTTTATGTTGTGCGTATAAGTGAGATGCAAATTACGATTCTTTGCGTTTGCAGGGACGACACACGAAGACCGGCCAGCTTGCCGCCATCAAAGTCATGGACGTCACCGAGGACGAGGAGGAAGAGATTAAGCTGGAGATAAATGTGCTGAAAAAGTATTCGAACCACCGCAACATCGCTACATACTACGGCGCGTTCATAAAGAAGTCGCCGGCAGGCAAAGACGATCAGCTGTGGTTGGTCATGGAATATTGCGGTGCCGGATCAGTCACGGATCTCGTTAAGTCAACGAAGGGTCAGAGCCTCAAAGAAGAGTGGATCGCCTACATTTGCCGGGAGATTCTCCGCGGCCTGAGCTATCTCCACAGCAATAAAGTCATCCATCGTGACATCAAGGGCCAAAACGTTCTGTTGACAGACAATGCCGAGGTGAAACTCGTCGATTTTGGTGTCTCAGCGCAACTCGATCGAACGATTGGAAGGCGAAACACTTTCATCGGAACGGTAATTGTTCATTTGACTCTTTGTTTTACAAATATTCATGTTCGCTCGCTTTCAGCCATACTGGATGGCACCAGAGGTCATTGCCTGTGATGAAAATCCCGACGCAACATACGACAATCGGTCGGATTTGTGGTCGCTGGGGATAACGGCCTTGGAAATGGCAGAATCTCAGCCGCCGCTTTGTGATTTGCATCCGATGAGAGCGCTCTTCCTCATTCCACGCAATCCACCGCCACGTCTCAAGTCAAAGAAATGGTCGAAAAAGTTCCACGGATTCATCGACACCGTTCTCGTCAAGGATTACCACCAGCGACCGTATACGGAACAGCTGCTAAAGGCGCCGTTCATCAAAGAACAGCCAACAGAGCGTCAGGTGCGGATTCAGCTAAAGGATCACATTGACCGGTGCAAGAAGCGCAAGCAGGAAAAAGAACGCGAGGATTATCATTACTCAGGTAGTGAAAACGAGGAAGAAGAACCTCAGACAGCCGGTGAACCGTCATCAATCATCCAAGTGCCGGGCGGCGACACTCTGCGCCGCAACTTCCAGCAGATCCAAGAAGGTCGACCAACTGGTACCGAGCCGAACGGTGCCGCAACCCGTAATCAAAAGTCACAGCCACAGGTACTGCCGCCGACACGTGATATCAAACAGATCGAAGAACCGCCGTCGAGACATCAACCGCCGCCGCAAAGTCATCGTCTGATCGTGGTGCCAGACCCACCAGTGGTCCAACAGAACCAACACGCAAATCGACCATTGCCCCCGACGCCCAAGAACGGATCCTCGTCGTCGTCATCTCAACCACCAGCTGCTCAACCGCAACAGGCACAGCAACAGACACCGCCGCAACGCAACTCGCAAAATCTCTTCAAGCCAATGGTGAGTCACGCCGGAATGCATCACTCAAAGTGTTCAATGTTAAACCACTTCGATGTTGTCCTCATATCCATGATTAGATTATTAAGAAACGACATTCGTCATGTTTTCTTACGAACTTTTTTAATTTCGTTTATTTTTTTACTTTCCGCTTTTCCGATAAAATTTTTGTTTGTTTGATTTGCGAAACGAAACAAACTCACTCGATCGATGTGCAATCCTCATTCGAATCGCTTTGAATCGCTTTATATTAATTCCCAATCCTCGTTTGATGTTCTCGATGGATGTTCGCGGCGTGTAGCTTCCACCACGTCGTCCCGAGGTAGGTTCTTAATTGAGTTTCCTTTTAGTTTGACATTTTTTGCTTCTTAACTCGTTAATTTAATCATCCAGGGATGATTTACTGTTATAGACATGAAAACTGAATGTGATTATAGTGATTTTTAAAACACAATTTTCTTGAAACGTATTGATAAGCATAAATCATGCTTTTCTAGTCCAGTAACATCTCATTCTTGTACTGTTAGTATTTAAATTATTCCATAGTTCATGTCAATCAGTAAAGTCATCCCTAAAGCATCACATTTTAATGAAACCAATATAGTTCATTTCATACGACAAAAATCATCATCATTGTGTTGGATGCATGTCCTCATTCTTCTCGATTACTTGCCGCCATTCTCTATCTCTCTCTCTTTTTTCTGTCCCCTTTATCAAACAAAAATGCCTTTAATTAAATTTCCGTATTCAAAACATTTTTGTTTTTGACGAAAGCAACTAAACTAATTTGCTTTGCTTTTTGAAGACAATCGAGCCAGGCACGACGCTGGTTCTCTTAAGTTTTTTTTTTATTTTGATCTCAATTCTGTCTCTTTTCCAATCATGTCTTCACTTCCCCCCTGGAAACAAATCTCTTCTCTCACTCGACCAATCAATGCAATCATTTCAAAACTCCCAACACACGAAATCAATTAGGATTTGGACATGCTAGCAGCACAATTAAATGAATTGGGAATCTCCCCCCAACAGTCACAACCGCAACCTGAAGCGCCACCGCGAAGCAATCGTCAGCAGTCGTCAGCTTCAGGCCCGGCCAAGGAAACGACGACCCCCAGCAATAACAACAACAACCAGCCGGTCAACCCACTGGATCCAATCGACTCGTCAGATTCCGATAGCGAACCAGACGAGCCCAACGATAGAACAAGGAACGACGGAACTCTGCTTGCTAGCGATCCACCGAAGCCACTGTGAGTTGATCTTTTCTATTTCACGTCGATCGACGAGTCCTGACGATTCCCGAATTTTCGTTTAGGCCCGGCGGTGGAATCGGCAACTTGTCAAGCGACAGCACAGCCGCCAGTTCGACTAATCAGCCCGGAGGGCCACCGAATCGACCTCTTCCGCCAACCCCCGACGACGACGCTCAAGGTGATCGCACCTTGATCATGAAACGGGTAAGTGCAGGCACTGCTTTTCATGTCACCTCATTTTATCTTTGTTGAATGTTTCGTGAGAAAGAAAATCAGACGAACATTGTCGATTAGTTAAAATAGGATCGGTCGATGGGTTGATTAACATCGTAGCTGCAAGAAATTTAAAAGAAACGAAAGCCTTTTGATGCCAATTACCACTTTAATCTTTAATTTAATCTCATGACGACGAGCCTTGTCATCTAAGTGTTAATTGTCATATCAAATATTAATACAAATGGTTGTGGCCGCAATTAAAAATCTTCTTCCTTTGTCTCGCAATCATTTTATCTTAATTCTCTCCGGAGAAAAGCTAAAAAACAAATTTTTTCATTGTTTTAGTTCGAAAAATCTTTTTCATTTATAAATGTTCATGATTTTTTGGCTACATTCCAGCTTTTGGGGTTGAAATTTGTTCATTTTCTTGGAAATTTGCGTAAACTTGATGAACTTATCACGAATTCATTTAGTTCTACACAATTAAAACGAACGAAGTTTGCTCCGGAGCTGAACTGTAGCCAATTTACTTTCTTAATTTTTTATAATTTATTTTAATTATCATTTTGATCATCAATTGTAAAACCCGCTGAAAATGACAAACAATCACAAAATATCAATAGAATCTCGCCAGTCAGTCGTCTTCGTCGGTTGCCACGACGGGATCTTCGACCTCCACGACTTCGGAAAACGATGAACAGGTCTTGATCCGCGAGTGGAACTTTGAGCGGTTCTTCCCGGAGCGCGCGGCGATGATGGAAGAAGCCCGCAAGATGGAACCAGGCAAAGACAACCTTGCCTACCTTGAGAAGCGGAAAATTGAAGACATGAATAACCAACTGAAGTTGGAGAACCGCGTTAATCGTGAGATTTTCACGAAAAACAACTTCGAGTCGACTGAAAAGCAAAAATTGATGGTCGACAGTGCCCCAAAGCGCCCCGAGAACGACTCTCGCCTTTCGAATTTCGTCCGCGGCTTTCGACGTGAAAGCACGGACTTCTTCCCATCTCGTGCCAAAAGACACTCAGCAGTGTTCAGTGCTGAGCAGCAGTCGTCGCCTGCCAAGAACAATACGCCACAAAAGATGCAAAGGTCGAGCGCGATCTTTCAGCGTAATCGAACCAAAGACGAGCCAGTTCTCACTGGTTTTGTCGCCAAGCGCGATAACACTCTGGGAAAGACACAGAACTACGAAAGACCGCAGGATCCGGTGCGGTTAAGGCAGAACCCCGTCAACCCAGACTTCCACCAGCTGCGACGCGAGAAAACCGAGTCGGTCATTTTCGTGTCGCGCAATGCACCGCAATTCAATCAGGCACCGCTTCAGGTAAAGGCCGATCACAGAGGGGATGCACTCTTTGCAAGTCTTTTGCAATCATTTATACGCTAATCGTTTGTCTCTAAAGCATGTTCGTTCAAATAACACCAACCATCATCGCTCCATGTCGTTCATCAAGTTTTATTTTGTGTTTTGTTTTATGGGAAGAAGATTTTTTATCTGGAAATAGAAAGGACGCCGGAAATGTTGAATTTTGACGTGTGTGTCGTCCATCCATCAATGTGTGATCAGTCATTAAAAAGTGATTTGCATGCTTGAAGCTTTATTTCTCGCTTTCTTATAATCTTCTAACAAATTCATGCCTTTCTCTAACCACTCTAACCATTTGTATTGTATTTGGGCGCCTAATCTGGGACCGGGCACAATGAGCCGTGACGTTAAAGCCTCGCTATTCAAGTCTTTAATGACAAATTAATGATCTCTGGCTTTCAATTAAACACAAAATGAGTCAAAATCGATTAAGAAACCAACGACAATAAGTCTAGGCTTGAATGGAAGCGCCTTGAGGTCGTCGCTATTGTGTTTGGCCCCGAGAAAATGCTTTCGATCTAATCAAGGATGTGATATCAAACGAATAAATCAGAATTAAAAACATTTTTGTGTTCACAATGAAAAATTTGTCGATTCGGATTAATCAATCAATATTTTAGTTATTAATTAGCCAATTAGCCAGTGCAATCAATTAATTAATGTTTCGAATCGTTTTTAGAATCGTGGCAGCGAAAATAACAATCTCGGCACACGGAACAGCGTTTTGCCAGATCTTTTGAGTCAGGCATCGCCAGCAACACCGCCGCGCCATGATCGATCGACAAGCGAAGAGGTTCGTAGCACTTTCATTCGGTTCATTAACTGTAAAGTGAGAAATGTCGGTTTAAAGGCGTTCAATTGTAAACTTTTCGTAATTCTCGTATGGTAACAAGAAAAAACCATTCCATTGTCATCATCTCCGGTTGCGACCAAGTTTTTGTTTTAGTTGGAAGAAGAAATTTCTCTCTACTCGAGGACGATTCAATGCAATTAATCGTTTAATCAATTTTCTCTCTTTTTTCCCACGATTTTATATTCACACACAAAACAACTCCCACCCACAATAATAAACACGATGAATTCTTATGAGCTGAAATATAAATGACAATCTCATAATACTCCTTTGTCTCTCAAACTCAAAGATTAATCTCGTAAATGTAAGTATCTTCTCCATTATCCATACTAAAAGTAGCATTAACCCTTGATTATTTTGAAACCCATTGGAACTTGACTAATCACTTGCGTAGAATTCTTACTCGGCATGTTTTATGTTTGTATTGTTTCTTCTTGTGCTTATCATGAACTTCTTCAAAGCTACTGGTTAGAATTTCTTGTTAGAACAATTTTCAAAAACACTCCTAGTGATGATATATATACTCAAGGGTATCTAGAGCTAGTACCGAAACAGTACAGACTTAGTCTTCAGCCTTATCAAGTACTAGAGTGGTTGAAATATTATCAACGCGACACATATAATCTTCTAGTTCCAGCACAATATTCTAAAATCTAGTACAAAACCCAATTTCACCTTTGCAGAAGTTCATGTCACAATTATTTTTAATTTTTATCAATTATTTCAACTTTTCTTTTCATTCAATTGTGAATTTCTCTTTATTTTAGTATCGAGCCGCCGTCAGTTCAACCAAATCCACCCCCACAAAGATTTTCAGTTCACCTCACACCTCTCCATATCACCCTCCCAATCCTAACAATCCGCCCAGCTCCAACCAAAATCATTCACCAGCGACCTTTGATAAATTGGCTCATGCAAATCACTTATTGCATCCATATTCACTTGCCTTCCAACAGAAACAACGAAGCTTCCTGACATTCGGCTTCGGTGCCGGTAGTTCTGGTGCGTCGCGACGCGAGTCCCACGTGAATGTTAACGTGACTCCGACTTCGCAACACGACACCACAAGCGACACACCTGAGATCCGTAAATACAAGAAGCGTTTCAACTCGGAGATCCTGTGCGCGGCCCTTTGGGGCGTCAACTTGCTCATAGGAACCGAAAACGGCTTAATGCTTTTGGATCGATCTGGTCAAGGAAAGGTGAGAAGAGAAATTGAAGGCGTTCAATGGTCAGAAGTGCTGACGAGAGTATATTTTTAGGTTTATCAACTGATTTCCCGCCGACGCTTCCAGCAAATGGAAGTTCTCGAAGGTCAAAACATTCTCGTAACGATCTCCGGCAAGAAGAATCGCGTCCGAGTTTACTACTTATCGTGGCTGAAGTCAAAGATTCTCAGAACTGATGGATTATCTGATGTGAGTTGACTAGGAGTCAACGCTAATTGGGTGTCTAGTCGTTAAAATTAGCGACCAAGCAATGACACTTGTTTCGAGGCGAAGAATTCTGACAAAAATTCTTTTCATTTTTGCAGCAAGTAGAACGACGCAACGGATGGATCAACGTTGGCGACCTTCAAGGTGCCGTTCACTTTAAAATTGTCAAATACGAACGAATCAAATTCCTTGTGATTGCTCTGAAAGACTCAATAGAGATTTACGCGTGGGCTCCGAAGCCATATCACAAGTTTATGGCTTTTAAGGTAGAGGCGGCAATTTTATTAGTCCAAATTAAATTAAAACTAATTTGCAAAAATCTTCTTCCGACAGAGCTTTGGCGAATTGAATCATCGCCCGCTGCTGGTAGATTTGACGGTTGAGGAGCAGACTCGATTGAAAGTCATTTATGGATCGGCTGATGGCTTCCATGCTGTGGACTTAGATTCCGCGACTGTCTATGATATTTATTTGCCAAAACATGTAAGTATCCATGTCTGAATCATTGCTCCAAAGGAATGTCGACTAAATGCCCTTGACACTCGGAATTTCCGCTTTGAACACGAACCACAACAACTCAAACTAAACTCCTTTGTTTTCTCGCCATATCGCAGACTCAAGGACCAATCTCTCCACACTGCATCGTGACATTGCCCAACTCGAATGGCATGAATCTTCTTTTGTGTTACGACAATGAAGGCGTGTATGTCAACACGATGGGTCGAGTTTCAAAGAATTTCGTTCTGCAATGGGGCGAGATGCCGACATCTGTTGCTTACATTGGCACGGGACAGATTATGGGATGGGGTAATAAAGCAATCGAGGTGAGTGATCGTTGAGAACAATGACGAGGCGTGGCCGGTTCTATAAAAATGTTGTCGTATAGATACGTTCCGTTGAAACGGGTCATCTGGACGGTGTCTTTATGCATAAGAAAGCTCAGCGCCTTAAATTCCTGTGTGAACGCAACGACAAAGTATTCTTCAGCAGTGCAAAGGGTGGCTCATCTTGTCAGATCTACTTCATGACGCTGAACAAGCCGGCGATGATGTCATGGTAAACGGACGACGCAGCCCACAGAGACGGTCAGAAGAGAGAAGAAAAAGCGAAAAAGTAGATGATTGAAGAATGGAAACCATTTTCACAACATTAATAATATTTAAACAAGAAAATAACGAATAAATGATCACACCTGCATTAAATCTACATTTATTAAAGCAAGAAATCTATTCAGAAGAATGAAAGAAAAACATTTTAGTGCTTACGAAAGAGAAAAAGGCGAGAATATCAGTTTAATAAATAATATTCGATAGAAAAGGATTTTGAAACCTTATTTTAGTACGTTTCGGTAGCGATTTAACGATGTAAAAACGCTCATGTTAAGATCAAAGGCATAGTTCATCCCACTTTACTCTCATTTTGTAAACCCGGCGGCATTCAGGGGATGAAGGCAAGCTTGGGGTGAAGTCTTCATACAAATTTGAAGTTTTCTTTCCAGAAAACACATAAAACGGTCGCTTTTTAGTCGCTACATCTTATTTGCGACCGTCATTTCAAGAAAACTAACACTTCAAATGGCTAGACACTTCCCAGCTGCTTGCATTCCTTGCCAAAATTACAGGAAGAAGCAAATTGTGAGAAAAAAGCATTTATTTGTGGTTTTATTTTTTAAACTTTCTTCTTTTGTTGTACGACGCAGTATCGTAAGTTTATAAACCGAAAAACTGTAATAGAACGTAATAAAAAACACATAAAAATGCAATCAAACAGGATGATTTCTTACGACATAAAAACAGCAACATAGTAAAGCATAAATGCTATTTTTTATACTACTTTCAATAGTTTCTAAACTTTTCAATGGACAAAAAACGCTTTAAATTTAAGAGCGGAGTAAAATAGAAAATAAACTTTTAGAGAAAAAGCAAATAAAACTCAAACAGATGAAACCTTTTTTGATTCAGTGACATCATAGACTAAAATCGATGAATTGTGTTAGGAAACAAGAAGAACAAAAACAATTTCCAAGATGTAATAAAAATAGAAGTTTCGTGCAATTTTTTAAAAAAAACTTGAGTTTCAATTGGAAGTTTTGTTTCGGGTTGTGAATTGAACTTTTGTAGGTTAAGTTTTGAGTTCCAGGTTTTGTCACTTTGAACTTGGTTAATTCCTCAAAGTTCATTCAATTGAAACCATTAGTTTGTTTTGCAGTTGTTGGTCGAACAAACAGTGTCGATTGAACGTTGCTCTTGTTCAAGATTGCCTAAACCCAGCCTAAACGCAACGCAAATGCTGAAATACGATATCTTAATGATAATCTAAACAATAAAAAGTTTCACAATCAACGGTCGAATCAAATTCCAAAGTCATTGATCAAATTAAGTCAAAAGCGATAACAGTTTGTCGGCCTTCTGCAGCTGTGCATAACTGTTACTTAATTGATTGAAGAAGAAGCATTTAACGGTTTCAGCAACAATTTGTTGACGTCAAGCGAAAAAATCCGCTTAAAAACGTGGTGGGCGAAAGCTTATTTTATTTCTGCTTTATTTTTCAAGCTTAAAAGCAAAATTCTGTTCTCAAATGACAAAGTTGACCAATCAATTCCAGCTTCATTAATATTTGATTTCCGTCTTCCACACTTTTATTGCTGTTTTCATGATCAATCACTTCGCACTCCAAAATCATTGATTAATTTGCGTTTAATTTTGTTGACGGGGTAAACAAGAAGTTTTTAAAAGATGCTGTCCGTTCCAAAGCTAATAACGAGACTATCGACGACGACATGGACAACAGCTGCTACGAGTCGCTGAACGAGCCACCATTGGACGAGTCTATCGACGACGAGCCACTGTACGAGTCGCTGAACAAGCCACCATTGGACGAGCCTAATGACGACGAGCCACTGTACGAGTCGCTGAACGAGCCACCACTGGACGAGCCTAATGACGACGAGCCCAATAACGACGAGTCGCTGAACGAGCCACCACTAAGCGACGAGCCCAATAACGACAACATGAGCCGCTACGAATTCCCAGAATTCAAGAATAAGGTATTCACGAAGATACTGGGAAACGCCAACAGCCTGCAAGACGTCATCAATGTCGGCGCAGTGGCAGAGCGAATTTTCTTGAACACGGTCATGGGTCAGTGCAAAAAGAACGAAGTCAAATGTTCTTATGTACTGACCCTGATCTACGACGATGAGATCTTGCCAGTGACGTCGATGGCAATGCTGCGGCTGTTCCTGGCGTGCAACGTATATTTTGGTGAAGGAGAACGCTGTCGACCGTCGGCCTTCATGGGAGACCAGGTGAAAATCCGGTGCGAAGCATTGCTGCGACGATCCAACGGTCAAAGCAAAAGATCGCATTTCGCAAGAAGCAACCTCAAACTATCACTTGTTTCCACGCTTATCGTCAATCA
>JPYR01000313.1:0-11364 GCA_000775305.1 Belgica antarctica
AAATCATGCGCAAATTTTTCCTTAAAGTGACGGTTTTGGGTACCTTTACCCTATAACGAACATCAACATGAACAGCCAAAACATGGTCTCGTTTTCATATTAATTGACCTTTTTTTTCTCTCGTTTGGTTCTTAACTGCCTCATTGTAGCTTTTAATTCTTTTAAGAACGCTCGAATCATGCGGAGGCGGGAAGCCGTAAGATTCCTCAACTAAATTTATTTAAATGCCCTTTTCGAAATAACAATCTCGGGTAGAAGTTTTGTCGAAAATCCACCAGAGAAAGCCCGAAAAAGGAGTTAAGCAATTGCACGCTCAATTGAACTTTATGGCCATTGAAAATTTATTCAGGAGATTCTTCTACCCCACAAGTGGAATTTGTCGGAAGTTATTGCAAAAAGAAAATCGTTGTCGGGAGAGATTAAAACTCAAAGCCATGTAGAAATTTAAATTTGTGCTTGACGACGTAAACTAGAAAATGTTTGCAATGTGAATTTAGCGGGCTGAGAGGGGAATTCCACCCACGAATATTGAATTCTCAGCCAGAATTTGATGTTTTAAAAAAAACTTACAAGATTCTAAATGTCTTAGACATTGTTTTAGTTGAAAATTTGTTTGAAAGGATGTTCAATTGCTTGTGCATGAAGTAACACAACCTACAAATAAATTTGAAACCATTAGAAATGCAAAATTCCAGCATTATACTATGTAGACTCAACTGATAGGGAAATTCTACGGATTTGAGCACACAAAGTTGTCTTTCAGTTAATCAGTCAATCATGCAATTACAATTGCATGATTTTTCGAAATTCCTTAAATTTCATCTCCACAAAGTTAACTTCAGCCAAATCTACATTTTTCAAGAGATTTCATAGCAATTAGTTTACTTGAACATAACCTAAAACTTAACCCTAAGACCGCGAAAACTGCTACCTACACTCAAATTTTAGCGAAAAATTCAACCATTTAAAATTTCCCTTCTGAAAGGTTACCTTGATGAAGGCAACGTGGTTTCCAAGTCCCTGAAAATCGCTTTTATTCACTTCATTTGAACAAAAACCATTCTCAATGAAGTCGAAATCATTTGTAACGCAACATTTTAAAACATTTGACGAAACGTGATTTTTCCAGGCTGCGGGTAAGCGTGGAAACTTTAAACGGTGCGGTGGAAAAACTATTATGAGGCTTCTTAAGACGCAAAAATACTTCGGAAACAAGTTTTTAAAAGAACATTTCATGGTTTTGTAAATTGCTTGACGTGGAAAACGTTAAAGCCGTTGAAAAGTCATAAATTCCAGTGAAATGTAAATGAAGCTCAAGTTTCTCTCTCCTGCAGTTGAAACGCTGCCGTGGATACCAAACGGCATGAGAAGCCTTAATCAATGATGGAGATTAAATAATTAGAGTCCGTCAATGTGCTGGGAACAATCAGATTGCAAAAACGACCAAAAAATGTAAAAAAACAAGCAAGAACATTACGGAACTCGAAGGAACGCAAAAAAACTGAGAGTTGCAATGATAAATGGCCAACGAAGGGAAAATCGCAGTTACAATTTTGAATCCATAATTCATAAGCAAAAAGTGGAGAAAATGAACAATGGCTGGGATTGTTACGGTGCTAGGGAAGAAGGGCGCGGGGAGAACGATTTTTGTGCCATTCGGAGTGGTCGTTAATAGACATTTATTACTCGTTTTTTCGTTGCTCTGTGTTTAATTTTTTTCGTCGTTGTTCGACTTTGTCGTATTTGCAGGATTTTGATTCCAGTTGTGCACTTTTTGTGTGCTGTTAACTCGGCGGTGCTGCTGTGATGGAAATTTTGCGGGCATTGTTGTTTTTATGATTTCCTGGAAAACATGGAGATTTGGTTGTTTGTTCTGTGGATACGGTTTGGGGCAGGAGAAGTTGCCAGTTTTTCTCGGTGCGCTTACCGGAATCATCATTGTTTTTAAATTGAATAAAAATTTCACTGGTTTTGAAGGAAGGCGGAACGGAAAAGTGCATGGTAATTACTGCAACTCGTGATAAGGGATTGACTTTGCCCTGGTTTTATGATTGTTTGGATGATTTAAAGTCCAATTACTGTGTCGATGTCATGACAAACCTTCAATAGGGTCATAAAATTGTATCAATTGACAGTGTTACACATGTACGAGAAAATTTTGAAAGGGCCACTTTTTTACCTGAGAGTCGCTCCACTTTTTGTCGCACGGAGGGTAACTTTGCTGCCAAAGCGATCAGTGACCCGGCACCGATCATCACAAAAAGTTCTAACTGTGGAAATATTCAGCTTTCAATTCATGTGTTTGTTCGGATTCATTTGTTAACATTTTCTTCGCGTATTTTGTGACGAGGTCGTGCGCCATATACCAGAGGCCCTTTTAAAATTTTCTCATCCACATTTTTCAAATAAGTTTGACAATCTTCAAAAACCAAACGTCGATACACACTTTAAATCAAGATACTTTACCAAACGCAAATGTTGTCTACAGCAACTCGTTCAAATTGACACAAATCCGTAGAAAAGAGAAGCTTCAAATTAGTGAATTTTCCGGACTTGCATGTCAACCTTTCGTCAATTAAAAATCATTTCAACAAGCTAATTAGTCCTGTGCTCCAGTGCGAAAATTTTTTGTGCAGCATTAATTTCCACATTGTTAATTGGGTCTGATATCGAGTCTCGTAGACCTTGAGCGTTCGCTTTAAAAAGGTTAAACAAAGTGAACAGCAATTGTTATCGTCCTCATTTCCACGAGCTGCATCCATTAATCCCAACACAACAGACGAATTTAATTAAAAGAAAATAACTAGCACGAAGAAAAGGAAAGAAAGAAAGGGTTATCAAAAAGTAATTAGCTAAGAGAAAATAAATTAAAATGTTTTATGGGTTGATGGAGAGAAGCGGAATCTAAAATTGAGTGGGTGGAACGGAGAGAGAGACGAGTGGCAGCGAACAATGAAGGAAGAAAAAACTTTTTGGAAGTCATTTTTGATAAATTGAAGGTTTGAGGTTCTTAAAAAAGCTATTAAGTCAGTAGTCTTTCAATTTGGATGTTATTCTGATATTGAATTAGATGTATTAGCTTCAGTTTTTAAACGGTTTGTTAAGTTGCCCTTCTAAACTTCTCTGTAACAATTATTTTAGCGCCAGATATTATTGTTACTTAAAATCTCATTTCTGAATTAATAAACCAAACTTTACAATAAACTTTCAATTTCCACGATCCCGTCAAATGCATAAATTGATGAAACCTGATTTCAACTCATTAAAGTTTCAGTCCTTGACTCTGCAAGAAACTCGCTGATTTTTCTTCTCCTTGCTGCATCAGTTTTTGCACAAGCACTTTTATATTTCGCAGAATTGTGCATCGCGGAAAGTAGTTTGAGTTGTAATTAAAACTTTTCTTTCTCCATACTTCATGTTTCATTATTTAAATTATGATGTGAAGATAACAGTTGTTAATTAAGAAAGTTTAAATTAAATGCCTCTTATATTTCTTCGGGCGTGGGTGAAGTGTGCATGTGTGTCTGTGCGGCTGGGTTGAGTGGAAAAGAAAAGTTAAATTTCTTTTCGCCTTGTAATGAAGTTAATAAGAACTTTAATTTAATTTCGTCTCCCCACACCTTTAAGTCTCCGGCAGAAGCTTCTCCAAAAGCAACAACAAGAATCAATTATATTACGAAAAAAGGTGAACAAGGGTTGCGCGCGAGCTTCAAACAATGGAAAAGGAAGAGAAAAAGTTTTAATTAAAAAATTGTTTTTTTTGTTCCTGCTGCAGTGCACGGAATGAAAAAGTTAGATAAGACTGATGAGGTTGATAAGTCTCGTCGTTTCGGGTTGAAAGATGGTTGTTGCGAATGGGAGGGAAGTTTTCATCGCCAGCCAGTTTGCTTATCCGTCAAAACCGAGCACAGGGAATGAACGAAGTGAAAAATTTGTTTGAAGTGGGATGGTTTGGGGTTGATGTTGCTGCAGTTTTGGGTTATGAATTAATGTTTAGAATTGCAAATTTAATTTTGGTTAAGAAAATTGTCATGATCCATTTACCAATGTTTTCTTTGAAGGCGCTTAAAGGAAAATAATCAGTTGTAATAAGTTTTTTATAGGTCAGGAGACTGAAAGAAGCGTCAAAAACGGTTCTGCAATCCTGTTAAATATATTTTACTGTCATGTTTCAGTTTCCATTATATTCCATATTGAAAGAAAGGTAAAAAATTAACAGTAAGTTTCGTCAAACAGGTCAAGAAATCAGTTACTTTCTAAACTACTTTCTTCCCTCGAATTTAGCAACCAGGATGTCACGTCGATCGAAATTCGTTCAAAAGAACGAAACCGTTAAAATTACGCTGAAAGTGTACGCACAGTGTACGCGCGAAGAAAAAGTGGGCTACTAAACGAGGGGACAAAGCGTTATGTCCCTTTTTTAACGGTCGCCGTGTTTTTGAACGGAGTTGCAAGAAACTGACGTGGCTGTTAAATTCGAGGGAAAAAAGTAGTTGGCACCGAACTTTTTCTTCAATTCATAAAATTTGTTATTACCAAACTGCTGAAAAACTCCCGCTTAAATGTGTAAACACTTTTTCCACTCTCTCATTTGATTATTTTTGTTTACTCAATTTCCTGGCCTTTGTGCAATGTTGACTCTCTCTCTTGAGAATGCTGCTTGCTCAAAACAAATCTGTAAACAAAAAAGTTTTTTTGATGTTTGTGTCCGAGAAAATCTCTGCCAAATGGTTTTTAATTTGGCTTTGAGATTATCGAATTAGGTCTTTGATGTGCTAGTCGAGACCTCTCTCGACGGTAAATATTTGCGCCGAACAAATCGAGTGAAGCGATTTTTATTTACTTTTCATATCGTTCTGAGTGGTAAACAGAAAAGTTGATTCGAATAAATTGAAAGCTAATGAATCAACGAGGTGTGGAGAGATAAGAACTCCAAGTGATTGATAATTTTTTATGTCACCACTTCAAGAGGCACTGCTTTTTATCGACTTTTGCAGTTCTTGGAACTGGAACGTTGCTTTTTCTGAATGATAAGACTTTGGTTGAGAATTCTCGCGAGAAACGGAATGATTGAAGATCAAAACAACACCTCAAACCTGCAATCAATCAGATGATTCACTTGAGAGGGCACACACGCTTCACGAACTCAGACTGATTGACTTCATGTGCCAGAGTTGTGAAAGCGCATATAGAAATCAGATATTTCATTCACACACGCTGAAGCCTTCCGGTAATTGACATTTAATTCGTAGGTTTTATTTAATTAACAAATTTCAATTATGAATTCTAAACTCCCACGTAGAATTTTCAGTGTTTCTTGGTAACGTAATAAACTCATTCTGTCTGTTTGTTTGATGTCGTCACTTATTGAACGAGAACACTGGTAGAAAGTTAGCTTAACATAAAATTAATGTTTTTAGACGTTTCAAAACTTTTCTTACAAAACTTTCAAATCATCCCCAGAAATTTAAAGACTTCTTTATTTATATCAAGCATCAGAAACTTCTCCACTTATAATTTTCATCATAAAAACGCAGGCACTGCAAACGTGTGTGGAAGTTGTATATCTGTAAATGTGCCGTAATTTAATATTAGTTTTTTCGTTCAATTTCCAGGAGAAGTAAATTTTAATTAGATTTCATAATTGATTGTTTTTGTTTCTATTCGAATTTAATTTTATTACATTTTTGCCCCTTCTCCTTCGGTTGTGCTCGTTTACGGGCTCACATGTCGAGCTATTCTGCACCAGGTTTGCTTCTAAATACGATTCTTAACTAGCTTTGCCGTATGACTCTGATGATTTATGTTTCGGCAAACATATGGGGAACTTTTACGTATTGTGAATTATGTTCACCCACGCCTGATTTAGCGTTTGCAATTACAATTTTTATCAATGCCACTGCGGAACGATTTCTCTGTTCCTGTGCTTGATTGTTTTTGATCTCTATTAGTTTAATTTTTGCAAGAAAAATATGTGAAAATGCTTCCAAGCAAATGTGTCTCATTGCAATCATTATCGTAACCGACAAATCTAAAGAGCGTTTATCGTTCTCGTTGCCGAGATCATTAAAATAAATGGTTTCTAGTTTACGTCTGCATCCTTTCCACACCGACTGCCAAGCGATTGAGAGCTGTGTCGTGATTTTTTTGCAGGGATTAACGGCAGCAAAAACGTCAACGACTGATAATGGAAGCAATAAGAATTGTGGGGAAATTTTATCACATTTTTTTACATGTTTTTTACATACTTTAAGAAATTAGAAACTTGAAAAGATAGATTTTATATATTTCTCCAAGCCACTGTTTTTCAATGATTTTCCACCATACTACGTGCCAATACTGCCGACCAAAGCCTGATATTTATTAAAATGTTTTTGCATTGTTTCTGTCCACACTTTTTTGTCTAGAAATTTTATTTTTCAATTAGTTTCAGCAAATTTACAATTTTTAGCTCGATTTCATTTTAATGGTTTTTGCGAACATTTTTAGAGTTTGCCTTTATTGAATAATAATTAAAATTGCTTCGTTTCTGCCTCAAATTAAATTTCCGTTTACCAGAATTTTTTTATTTTTGTTAAAGCTTTAACTCGATAAAGAAAATTTTAAATTCTAGGATAACAGTGACATGTGAGTGTCACGTCAATTGAATCACTTAGTGTCATTGTGGAATGATGAATGGTGTTAGGAAATTCGCGAAACGTGATTGTGCATAGAATGAACTGTTCAAATGTATGAATGTTTAGGAAAAAGCCTGAAAGAGTCTGCAATAATTATTTTCAAGTTAAACTAAAAGGAATTTCCATTGCAAGTTAAACTTGATCTCGTCATCTTTTCAATTGAGGTACAAGTTTTTGTACAAATCAAATCATTTAAAAATAAATCAAGAAGCATTTTCCGTGTCATTGGTAGCACGCACCCGAAGTCAAACGAAAACTGAATTATCGAGAAAATCTTTGCGATATAAAAAGTATTTTTAAGTTAACTTTTCTGTTTGAAGATTCGTTTGATGAAACAGAAAAGATGCTTGCTTTGACTTTTCATTTCTCAAAGATGTTTTCCTTTCAATTTATGCAAATCTTATGAAAAGGAAATCTCTTCACCTCGAATGATTTTTTTCTTTTCACTTCGTGTTTTGCACCGATTTTCACCTGATAGTCACTTGCCGTTAAAAAAAAATTTGTTGTTTGTGTTTCTACTTTAAACTTTTCTCCTTTCAGAAGATAAAAATTGCTGTTGAATTACGAATGTTGACTGAAGAAGCTGTCGTTAGGTGATCAAAAGGTTGTTTTGAAATGCGTTTGTGCTTTTTTAAGTTGAATAGAACTCAATGGGAATATAAACAGCAGCTTGATAACATGATTATATTGAAAAAAATTGAGTGAAATGCAGTTTTTGTAGGATTTTTTGGGAAGTTTAATGAAAAAGAAGAAGTGCATAGACAATAAAATGAACAAAACCATAATGTTGCTCATAACTTTCAGCTATTATTCAACTGGTTTTCAATGAAAACTCAAAGTGTTCGTATTGACCGCGTGTATTCCAGTCCGATTATAGCGTCATAACTGGTTAGTAAGCTTGTCGATAATGTTTCCAAAAAAGTTCGGACGTTCAAAACATTTTCAGCCATCAATCGACGAGAACGAAATTTAATTGTCGCAAGACAGCAAACTAAATAGTGAATCAGCATTTTTTGTGTGTAGTTTGCACTCGCTTCTAATTGAGAGAGTTAAAATCAAACTGTGTTGCAATTCAATAGGAGTTTTCTCGTTTTTATCGAATTTGCACTGCTGCCACATCCATCTTCTCAAACATCACCGCAGACTATGGCAGAAGCGAACGACATCGAAGGCAAATAAAATCGACATCAAATCAAATGGCAAATCGGAAAATTTTACGTTGTCAGTGTTTTGCACGTTCTTCACGCCACTGCAAATTCAATTTCAGTCGATTTTCTTCACAGTTTTTTCACAATGAATGTGCTTTCTTAAAAAAGTTGAGCTGTGAAACTGCAAATTCAAAATAAACAAAATCACAACCCGTTGAAAAAGGTGATTTATTATTGTCAACTTTAGAATGGAAAATCACAGCTTGTTACGGGGAAAACGCATAAATGAAAAAATGATCTTTAGAAAAAACTATAAGTTATTTATAGAGAGGTCATATATGCTAAAAATTTACCTGCCCATGCAGGGGACATAAAAATGGGTTTACCCGTCCCAGGTAGTTTCATGTTAATATGTGGATTTTCTGATCGTGATCAGTCAACAAAGTTATTTGAACGAAGTATCTCAGTAAGTGTTTTAATGTGAAAACCTCAAAAATCATAGCAGTAATGGATCAGTACTGGATTGCCTACAACGAACACCTTGATATTCCAGCAACGAAGTTAACATCACATGCCAACAATCATCAAAAAGATTTATCAGAAGTATTTTCATTTAAAAAGTCTTGCTTGGTTCACATTTTTAATGGAAACACCAAAGACATCACTGAGTGCATCATTCTCTATGTTTCTATGTTTAAGAACAACTGCACGTGGAAATCTTTAGGTATTTCATGTAAACATCACAACTGCGCAAGCGAGAAAAGTCTCCAAATACTACATGGTAAGGAATCAACAAGTGGGCGTTGTGAAAAAGAGATTCTTGGTGAACCTAACTCGGACTTTACCAAGTTTGAAGCGTGACAAAACTTGAAAATGTAACAAATGATGTTCACAAAAGATTAATCAAATAAAGCAAGTCAATAGAAATGGAAAAGCTCTTGAACGAAATAAAATTGAAAAATTAATTAATTCACCAGCGACTTCACGTTACATTTGTATTTTAAATTCATTACCTTTCAAGCACGAATTACGTTAACGTTGAAATCTCATTAAACATTTAATTAAAAATCCTTTGATGGACCTAACTTTCAAGCTGATGTTTGCAACCGAAAAGGTGGAACAAGAGTTCATCCTTGTATGCATGTCCAAAGCAGGGAAAAATGTATGAAAGTGGCCGCAGGGTAATCGTGAGTTCTTTGAGCTGGCATTGCCCGTCCACTTCTGCGATAAAATTTTAATTCACAAGGGCGAGTAAATAAAACAGGATTTTAACAGAATTTACGAAAAAAATCCTTTTTCTTCTCATTTGAGCTTCCACTTGAATTTTTATCGTAAATTAACTCGACGAGAGAGAAGAAAAAACTCGGTAAAGCATCATAATGAAATCATACGAAGCGAGGGAAACCTTTTTACATGCGATAATTTGTGTTTCAAAACAAATTCTGATTTCAAAATTAATTCTATAATCCACTTGGCAGCATAAAAAGTTAGTAGATGGTTTTTCCGGGGTGAAAAGAAACCGCAAAATGTTTTACAAAATAAAACTCTGGCAAAGCTTTTTATTTGCTTGATCTGTAGAATGTAACTTCGTGTGTTGATTAGGGTCGGTACAGCAGTGACTTCGTAGTTGACATAGAAAATCGTGTTTTACAAACTTCTTTGCATTGCAAGTAAGATGAAGAATCAATTAGAAAACCTTGTGAAATTTTAACATCACTGTAGAACCACGCTGTTACGTTTCTACATTTGATATCAGTAAATATTCAGCAAAGAAACCTTCCAAATGCAGTTTTAAGTTTATTTGAGCGGATAAAATGTTGGCAACCTATTTAAATATTCTGAAAAGCTTTGAAATTGCGCAAAAACTAAGGATTTCGATAATGAATCAAAAGAAGGAACGTGAATCAACATCGCGAATGTTTGTGCAGTCGAAGTTGTGTGATTTTAATTTGATTTTTCGTTAAGAATCTTTTCATGAGACAGATTGCAGTGAAATTATAATGATTTTATGTCGTTTAATGTGTGGAATGGAGTTTTCTTAAGCCTTTTTAGCGTTCACATGACATTTTCCATGAAAATAAATTTTCCTTAGAAGCACATGTTTGAAATCTCATTCTCACTGCATGCTGAATGAAAAGGAATGCAAAACGATTTAGTCTATAATTTATGTTCACATTCACAAAGAATTCGTTTCATGACATTTTAAGTTTCTTTGCTTTTTATGCCGATGATTATATGAAAAGTTTTTCATAAGAATTCAGTGAAAGTTGCATTCTTTAACTAAAATAATATTTCTGAAGATTCTAATTTCCATTCTTAACCGTTTTAAAATCAGTTTTATTTCATAGATAATTTTTTTTACAAAATTAATCAATTTCTTAGCTTTATTTCATAAGTTTCACTTTAAAACTTTTCATTATTTTCAAGATTCTCAAAAATTAATGAACTTCTTCGTAAGAAGCTTATCAATCATCTGATAATTTTCATCAGCACGACGAAGTTTCCAATTAATTTTCTCTCATATCAGCTTTCAAGCCTCTCATCATTTGAAGCATACTTTTTAAAACAAGCTAATTTTAGTTGGGCGTCATCAATCAGTGACGTGTTTAGAATCGAATTTGTTCAATTTCATAAGAATATGTAATTCGATGTCGAATCTCTATTTCCAAGTATTCCTGTCGAGAAAGCATTGAAAGCCTTGAAGTCTAGACAGAAAGGACCTTGACAAAAACAGAAAGGAAATTCTTTTGAAAGCCACAAAAGTATGATTAGAACAAAATCAGTATCAATTAAGAGGAAAACTCTTTAAACAAGAACAAGGGTTAGCAATCGGTAATTCGTTGTCACCAAAACTTGCCAGTTTCTTCATGTTGCACTTTGAAAATCAAATCAAAAGGAAGTCCTGATTTCCCCGACTCTACTCGAGGTACGTCGATGACACGTGGGGAATAGTGGAAGATGACACGTGGAAGAAAGTTAAACTTTAAGAATCGTTAAACGGACTCAACAACCAATTCCCAACAATTAAGGTCACCCACGAGGTTGAAAAAGACGGACAATTAAGTTTTCTTGATCTGAACGTGAAGAAAGTTTACAAAGAAACTCAGTTCGCTATCTTTCATAAGCCAGCAAGCAGTCAACAATACATTCCGGCAGATTTTCATCATAGCCAAAGTCACGAAATGGCAGCTTTCTATTCATTAATTCATCGACTGTTAAACGTTCCGATGAATGAACGAAAAATTGAATTTTATCACTGATACAGCAAAGGTCAATGGATATCGGGAATAAATCATCTTGAAAGAAGAAGAACTGACTGAAGAACATCCAAGAAATGACTACATTGAAGAATCCCGTACCAGAAAAGAATTTCATGGCTTTGCCGTATTACCCGCACAATGAATCATCAATCAGGAGCAAGTTTTACCTTCTGCCTTAATGGTGTGAAAGATTCAGAAGCCACTTTCAACCACTTTCGTGTGAATTTGACTTTGAAAACTCCGTAATTTTATGATATTAACTGCCATTTACTGGTCAAA
>JPYR01000313.1:11378-25482 GCA_000775305.1 Belgica antarctica
AAATTTGGACGTTAATTTTTCATAAAATATTTCTTGGTAAAACGGCTGCTCTGTATATCGTTCAAACAAAGAGAAAAATTAAGGTTTGCTACAAAGAACACGACAAAGATTGCAAATCCGCTCCATCGATTGAAAAGCCAGTGACACTCCATGTGATCAGTGAAAATCATCAAATCGGTCTTGATCATTGCTTCTGAAGGAAGTCAACAAGCTTTTTCAATTGGACGTCTTCAAAAGCATTTAAGAAGAACTGACTTACTTGAAGAAAAAAATAAACGAAAGATCTTACAAACGTTCAAAGCGTAAGGAATTGTAACTCGATCTTACATTTTATTAAGTCAGGAAAAGTCAGAGACTAGAAAATTCTTGTAATTGATAGGTAAAGATGTTCGAGGATTCTTCAAAATTTTGAAATTAGTCAACCCGTAAATTCTTAGCACTCCGAAGAAACTCAAAGTTTCCGTTTCAGAAATGCATCAGTACAAATAAAAACACTGTTTCGATGACTGAAAGTTAATAAAAATAAAACACTGGAAGTTTCTGGAAATTTCAAGACTTTGATTCAAAATTCAAAGTGACCAAACACTCAGATGAAGTTCTGTAGTAAACAGTTAAGAGATTTTCAGGGCACAAGTTTCTCCACCCACTCCCCTTTTGAACAGTAACTCGAGTGAAGCATTTATCATGGAAATTTTAAACCAGCTTCACAACTAAATACTTTGCCTTAGAAATTCTAGCGAAAAGTGCTTTTATTGTTTCACTTTTTATATTTAATATTTCAGAAACAAAAGACGATTTTAGAGAAAATAAAAACGGAAAACTGTAAGCTGGGATAGAGCAATAAATTATTTTCATTCTCGTGAAACATAATAGGATAACAACGAAGCGGATACTCTTGCTAAAATATAAATGACACAATGAGACTCGAAAGAGATTTTTTCACTTGAGAGCAAAGAATTACAATTTTGGCCAATTTCAGCTCCAAAATGTCCCTGCTGAAGTGACCCTAGAGATCCAGAACCGTCTGCTGGCCATTTTCATTCGTTTTTCACGATATTTTTATTTTCCAGCTTTTGTGACAGTTTTGTTCTGTGCCACTTGAAAAGTCCTCTTTGCATTTGGAGACATCACAAAAGTTATCAGATCCATGATTTATATGAGTTTTATACTCTAAGCATTTGATCCTTCAAAATGTAGAAACGGAAAGGCGAATAAATTTATGAATTTTCAGGAATTTATTGCTTTTGTTAAGCTTTGAAATGAAACTTTGCTTGGATTCGAAGGATCATAGCACTGCAATCCGAACATTTCCACAAAGACAATTTCTTGGAACTCATTCTGGATGTTGAACTACAAGCAATGTTCACAGGTTTTCACTAAACATCCAAATTCTGCTGTTCAAATTCTGCTGCAAACAAAAGCGCTGTTCGTGCCTAAGCGCTTTTGCAAAATGTTCTCTGGTTTGTTTTTTCTGCGGTTTACAAACCAGCAGCAGCAGAAGTTAAATCCATTCAAACAGATTATAAAATGAAAAGCTTTTAGCAGATCATGAGATCACAAGTGTTTACTTCATTGTTTTCATTTTTGCGTTCATTAGGCAGTCGAGCGGAAGGAAACCCCGCTCAGAGGTAATCCAACTTCGCTAATCTCTGTTTGAGGCAGTTTTTGTTTGAGTTTTCAAACTTTTTTCTAAAATGTGGGAGAGACAATGAAGCACCAGCGGTTTTGTTTACAAAACATTTAATGGATTTAAATTTGTTTGTAATCAGTTTTATTCTGAATAAACTCACGGTTGGCAGACCCGTGACGTTGGAAACATAAATCAGATGGAAAATTTCTCAAATTTCCTTAGAATTGCTTCAAATGGACATCGCTGCTTCACTTTGTGGAATTAAAATGTCAATTATTCGTCTTTTAACTTGACACTGTTCAACTTCTTGGTACTGCAACGCCTTTGCAAGACACAAAAGTATCTTTTCAAAAAGAATCCGTCGAGGATTCTTTGAAATTGTATTTCCAGTTTCATGATCTCTCTGAGCCACTTGATATTTTATTCATTTCGAGTGACGGCAGAAGGAATTCTGCAAGAATTTTTCACAATATTTTCTTTCTTTTTTAAAAAAGCTTACGTTTTATTGGGTCTACTTAATCATAAAATCGTTTTCTCGGGAGAGTGAACACCATGAGAAAAAAGCAAGCAAAGAAGAAGTAGAAGTCGAAGCAGAAAAACAAGTACACAACTCAATTAAATATTTATCGACTCAAACGTCTTCATAGATGAGAAGCATCTTGGCATGTTTGCCTTCCCGCTCCATCGGATGTGAGAAACAAGCCATCGCATGTTGTGAACACATATCATCTTTTCCTTTCTTTCCGCCTGAATCATTAATGAGTGAAATTTTATTTGCAACATTTTTATGTTCCTGTACATGTCTTTAAAACATGCAGTGCGGTGGGGAGAAGGAAGACATGGTTAGACCACGAGAGTGTTTATATCGTGCCATGACTTGTCTGCCATTCGTTTCCTTACTTTTCGGGGAATTTTGAGGCAGTAAAAGAATTTTGCATGGCACATTTCACGACCAGAAAATTGGAGGTGGGTTTGTTAGGGACTGGTGTCATGTGAGAAGATGTTTCTGGTGTAAGATTTCATTATCGACACCTGATGAGTAATAAACTTCAGTGATACTCAAGAGAATCCTTAAAAAATAAGTATTAAAAAAATCAAAGAATTCCTTGTGACATCACTGGTTCACAGTTCCCACACCAGAAATAAGGATTCAACTTCTCATTTCATTCACATTTCTTTTTAACAGTTGCTGTGGACAATTTATTGTGTCAGATAATTCTGTTTTTAGTGAAACTCCGTGAATTTTTCATGGAAATTCTCGAAGTCGCAATTCCTATGGAAATTAACAGTCGCTAAATAAATTCCAGTATGCTTACCGCCGATGGAATAAAATGTGTAAAAAGGCTTTTCATTCTTTTCAGTTCATTGTCGAGATAGAAAACTGATGAAAATCCTGCATTTTCCTAATCAAAAGCGTTTTAAAATTATTTTCCCATCGTTTGAAGAAAATTCATTCCGGAACTCTCGATTTCAGTTTTTATTCTTTTATATGCTTCAATTTAGAGAATAAAAGAGTCAACAAAAGTCTTTTCAAGCAAATTTTTTCCAGTGGAAATCTTTTTGACTGAAAGTTTTGAATAGAAATTTGCCATATATGAAGCTTATGCTCCAAAGAACGCACCGAGAATCTTTTTAAAAGACAACTGCGAGACAATCAACGATGGATGGATTTTTATCAGCGGAAAACTCCTGGAACTTTGAGATTTTCTACCTACAACGTTCTCTGGATGGAGCAAAGACATTCAAGCATTTGTTCAAAACGGACTGCAGCATGTAATGACTTTTGTTCCGTGTCATGCCTTTGTCCAAAAGGACTGAAACTAGGCTTAAATAAATAAAAAATATATGAAGCCGGACAAGAGCGAAAGTGATGTCACATTGAAATAAAACTATTGAAACGTGCAGGATTGACTTTGTAAGAAGCAATCGACTGTTTTGAAGCTTGTTTGATTGAGAAGGCGCTTTGTAAAACTTCATTTACAAAATACGTTTACAAAATTTACAAATACACCTTCAATGACATCACTCCCGAAGGTCCCAGCACAGAACGCATTAGAATCATATCACTCGATGCTGATTTTTCCTCGCAAATGTTTTCATTATTCACCGGAGATGTGGAAAGAAGAGAGCAAATAAACATCGTGTGCATTGCAGATTTACCTGGCTTCGTAAACAAAGCACTTGTGCGATTATACAAATGTCTCCCTTCAGCTCGAATAATCTGCAAATTCAGTTTCGAGATTTTTTTGTCAAAATGTTGTTTCTAGCGACAACAATTGAGCTCAATTTCATCCAAAAATCACAACATTTGAGAATGTTTTAAATCCTTTTGTTGTGTCGGTGAAAATTGAACGGAATTCTTGAGCATCGATCAACTCGTTCGTGTGGAGATTGAAAGCGTATTTTTTGCTCGTTTTCGAAACAATTTAAAACACTTATGGGGCTTAAAAGCAATGGATTAAATTTGCTGCAAATTTGTCCAACGATTTTTGTCTCGAAAAGCGCTTAACGTTTAGTGGAATTAATGTAATTTGAGCTCTTAACAGTTATTCGCTTTGTGCTTATAGCAGAATTATAAGCACTTAGCGATAAGTACAGCATTATTAACATCTTTCACATTTTTCCCTTCCTCGAACGCCCACTTGTTGAATATTGCATGAGATTTTTTTCTCCAGCATCGCGAATGGAGCAGACAGAGAAGGTACAACACTCGGCGACTGTTCGCTTCTTTCGGAGAGTTTATGGAGACTGCGCAATATGTCATGGAACTCCTACCACAGCCACGTGTTTCATCTCGACCGCAGATTTGCATGTTGTCTTGTCTTGTTTGGCTGTTGTGTTCAGGTGAATCTGGATGTTGACCGACGGCTGAAGCAGATTCGATCGAAATTCAGGCATGTGGGTGGCCACAGGCGATGTTGCAAAGACTAGCTTCGACAACGGATTCCACTTTCCGTCTTCTCTTCTTTCGCAGTTCACATAAATTATCCGTTCCGAGACCCGGTAATCCCTTACTCACGCAATAAACGTTGCGGGCCCGAGATGCGCCATAAATACCGGAAAATATGAATTCAATAAAGGGCAAAACGATGGAAAATGGAAAAACAATTTGCCGGGGCCGCATGTGATGCGATCAATTTGGTTTTAAATAATAGAAAATATATGCTGCTGTACACTTTTTTCTCTTACGTCGTCTCCCTGTGTGTTGCGAAATAAGCTTTAGAGGGATTTGCGAAACAGTCATAAATAAAAATAAATATTACATGCCAATTTCGATGCTAAACACACGAACAGAAGTTTTTATTAAATTACAATTTTTGACAATCAATTAAAAATAAATTAAACTTTATGTCGAACGGAAGCTCCTCTCGGGGATTCATATCGGTTTACGTAGATTGAATTATTTCTCATGAATTAACTTGGCGCAGTTTCTTGTGCCGGAGTTCGGAGAATATGTTTTGATGACTTGGGAGTGTTTGTCTGCAATGTCAGGTATGGTTTTGGGAGCTTAACTCTGAAATTCACTTGCGAACAAGAAGAACAAGCACCTGGTACCGCTAATCATCACAAAAACAGGTGACAAGACCTGCCATCGCCCTTTCACTTAACATCGACGTTCGTACATTCTTATAGCAGATAAAGCTGATTTTGTCACTTGCCGTACCACAAAGCATTCGCATCATCGAAGTGCATTAAAAAGGAAATCATTTGATTGTCAATGTTCGAACGCAGACTGACGAAATGCGAGTGTCTGCTGGTTTTCTTGTGAACATATTTTAATTATTAAATTAGTGATGTTTTCCTTTCTTATTGCGCTGCGAAGAGAGAAAAGTATGACGAGAGTTGACAGGTAGAGAAAGAATTTTCAGCTAATGAGCTGCAATTGACCATAACGATTGTTGGCATTTTTCGTTGTCCGATCAAGCAACGCGAAGGCTTAAGGAAATTCTTAGCGATGCGATCACGTTTGCTGTTAGATTTTTTTTTAAACATTTTTATCAACAATCAAGTTCTTGAGTTTGCGAAACTTTTTGAAGGATTTGAACTTTTGTTTTATCAAATTTCACAAGATGTAAACTTCTTTCCTAATGTCCCTGAATTTCACGACGTTTTTAACACACAAATAAGCCACTTTTACTTCTTGTAAAATGACTGGCAACGTGCGCAACCGACGAAACCTTCTCAAAACTTCTTATAAAGTAAACTTTCTGGTTCAATTCCCACCTCTCATCGCTAATGAGTAAAGTTCTTCATTAATTTAATATTGATGAAAAATATGGCGCGCGTGTTTTATGAGAAAGGAGAAGAAAAGTCGAGAACGGGAAAAATTCTTTTGACTCCATTAATAATTAACTCACGCTGCGAAAGTTTATCGTCAAGTTCGAGTGGGGCGGTAATAATTAAAAGCGAAGCGCCTTTGAAATTTTTATGAGATTTAATCATGCGATACTTATGCTTAATGAGTGCGATTTAGTTTTCTGGCAAAGTTTTTGAATAATTAAGACGAAAGTCGAACCAAAGCTGCGAGTGGAAATTGTTCTTCTGGGAGATTTTAGCAAATACACTTTTTGATAAGCGATAAAATAGTTGAGTTTGCAGTATTAAAATTTTCCAGGATTTTAAATCGAATCGTAATTAACCGAAGAACTTAAACAGTTGTTAATCTTCCTTTGTCTTTTTCCACCCTGATAACAAACAAAGCATGAAGTTGTTTGCAAGGCCGAATCTCAAAATTTAACTGCAAACCAGAACAAACTGCAGCATCAGCGAACAGAATGCTTGCATCATCATCCATCAAGTCGGCTTTTATCTCCACTGATAGCCTTCTTTCTGAGTCTCGTATCGCGGCGGATAAAATTCCTGATGTTTTGTGTGACAATTCCACTCGTTCCCGCTTTTCTTTTGTTGTCTCATTGATAAAAGCGATGCTGCTCGAGAGCGCATTCATTATGTTGCCTTCGCAAGAGATCTCAGTGTCAATTAAGCTAAAAGGGTAATTTTTCATTGCAACTAATGAATAATTATACTAATGCATCTGACAATAGAGTCACATTTTCACAGTTGATAGAAGCACCAGCCATTCATCATCGGCGCAAATAAAGAAAGAAGACTTTTTTCACCTTTTTTTTGCTGTTAATGATGATGAAGCTTTTGGAATTGCGCAAAAATAATCTGCATGCTGGAAATATCTCTCCATGCTTACGCTACATACGATAATTATAAACTGCTGCTTTTCACGTGCCAGCAACTCTAATCTTTTGTTAGATTGTGAATGCGATGCGCCATATCATGATGATGAATGTGTCAAAATAGGTGTGAAATCCATTATCATTGTGAAATATGACGAACAAATTGAAGATAATAGAGAATTATGGAATTGTTATCAACTCAGGTGAAGGAAGGAAGGGGTGGGGTGGCTGTACAAGAATGTATGTCAAGTGAAGTCTATTTTACATACACTCGAGTTGTCTTGAAGCAGATGATATGAGAACAATTCATTCCATAAGACTAATTAAACTCGTCACTTTCTCGGAAAACAGCTTCGCCACTTGGTGAAGCAATTGAAATGGGGAAGTTTTTCGGGAAGCATTGTGTGCTTGTGATTTGTAACTTTCTTGTTAAGGAAAATTAGCAGGTTATCGTAAATCATTGTCGTTTATGCTAATGCAATTGTACTTTTCTTTAAAACTCCTGAAATTCTTGTGCTTCTGCCTGAAAACCGATAAAACCGAAGCCAATTAAAAACTCGCAATGGTTTTTCATTTTTTTATGACTAAGTAATTATTTCTTTTATTTCAATTTGAAATTTACAGCTGAATTATTCTTGTCAATGAAACGTTCCATCTTGTCGATGTTATTATCATACATTTATTCAACATTCTAAAATTCAAGGATGCAGAACAGTTTGAATGGTTTGCTATCGAATCAGTGTTTTGTCACCGATTAAAACATCTTTTGAACATTTTTCTCATTGAATTAAAACATATTTTGTCGTTTAAACTTTAATGAATCTCTACTAGTTAAAGTCAATAAGAAGTTTTTCTTTTAAACTGTCACCATCTTGTGAAGTTTCTTTGCTACTAACTTCTAAGATTCTTTGATATCTTGAAATAACATGTTTCTTACGAAGTTCTTTTTACAGTGATTATCAATTTAATAACAAAAATGAGGGACGTTTATGAACTAAGGGTGAGAGAGGGCTTAAAACATAGTCAATCACTTAAGTCATTGTTATCAGATTGTGAAGGGGCGGTTGTTTGTGTAGTGCTTTGATGGTTTGTTGAATGCAAAGGTGTTTACAGTTCCAATTTCCACATATTTTCTTGAATGTTTTTTTCATTCCGTTTTCCACTTTTTAGATTTTGAATGATCCACTTTCCATCAAGTTCCACTTTTGTTCTCAAGAATGGTTCACTTTCTAAAGTGTTCAACTCTAATTAACTAGAGTGTTTAACTTTCCAAAGTGTTTCAAGTCGTTTTCGTGAACTTTCAAACCTTGAATCTGTAGCAAAACCCAACTTTAACCTTTGCTGACCAACCTTCTTCCCACTCACACATCAAATCCACCCACAAACAACTTTTTCTTCGGGATTTTATCAGGTAGATTGAGAGAAAAATTTCCTGATATGTTGTTGAACATAATTAAAACTCGACGTGACCATGAATTGTGATGACACGGAAAGTCCGCGAAACTTCAGTAATAAATCTGTTTGTATCTTTACATTGCCGACCCTCCTACGTGTTCAAATCTACCAGCGAGATCCAAAGCCGAGAGAGTAAAAAAGTGTTTTTGCTTAGTTATTTTTTACAATTGCGTAAATCCATCGTTGCTATCGTCCCGCAGCGCAGATGATTTATGTTCGTCGTCGTCGTGAAGTGAACTATCAGCGGTTCCCTTACAGCTACTATTCCTAAATTCATTTGGTTCAGTTTTGTTCAGTGTGCTTCGCGGACATAAATGTTCATTTACTTTATTGTTCATTTGCATGGGGCTGAAATCATTACCGCCGTTCTCCATCTTGACTACGATGCCACCGCCATTGTTATTATTGATTTCGTTGAGCTTCGTGAAAGTCGACTGATGATTGTTGGCACCGAAAAGTGATTCATGGGGAAATTGATTCATGAAACCGCTGGACGTGTAAAGCGGCGGCTGTTGTTGCTGCTTTTTAAAGCCGCTCGCCGAAATTGGAGCGCTTCCAAAACCGTCGTCGAGGCTATCGGCTTTCGTTGGAAAGTCATAGCAGGGCTTTAGCAGACCTTCATGTCGAATACCGTTCACCGACTGCTGTTTTTCGTAGGGGAACGGAAAATGTGTTGTGTTGGCAAATTTTCCATTGAATACGCCGTTCGAGTATTGATGGAACTGCTGTTTCGTTGCATTAATTTCGTTGTGAGGCGCACTGATGCAATTGGCATTGCCGTTGTTGTTATGGCTGACGTTCCCAGGACACTGGAACTCGTCCAAACTCATCAGTTTCCGCATCAAGCCGACATCTTTGTCGTATAAATTATTGTACAGGCCGTCACTTGGCGATCGCGCCATCATCGACGGATGGTGATGGAGTCGTGGAATGAGCATATTTCGGGTTGGGTCGTCGTCGAGCATAACGGATGGCAAAATTGGAGGGTGGGCGTGCTGCTGGTCGTCTTCGATTTTCTTGATCTTAGGCGGACGACCCAGCCGCGGGCCATCTCAGTCTCTCGAACGCCGAGGTCGCCCGACCTTTCCTTTGCGGAGCGGTGGTGTCGGAGTTGGCGCCGTTTTCACCAGTTTGTGCCAGTCTTGTTCACACACTAAACTGCCGGCCAGCATGTAGTATCTGTCAGGAATGAACGCAATTAGTCATGCTGTCGATTTCTTGCCAATCAATCAACTTACCTATCACCTTGGACTAAGTGTGAGCCACACTTTGAGCACGAGAAGCATTTGAGGTGGAACACGAAGTGCTGAATGTTTTGATTGTTCGCCGGGGTGTTGTTGTTCACGCCGTTCTGGTTCATGTTCGAGGTGGTTCGCATCACAAGTTCGCTCGCTGGTATAATTTGTCCGCACGCAGAACAGGCGCCCGAGTTTCCAAAAAGTCTGAAAATGAGTAAAATTATTAGACTTGTTAAAACTGTTGACAAATGACTCATCATATTTCACCCGTCGCCCCATCCTTCAAATTACATAATTAACGTGCAAAAAGCATTCAACTAGTTTCCTTCTAGCTTCCATGCTTTTCCAAGCTGCTACGTTAATTAATTAGAAAAGGGTTAGGTTTAAGTAAATGATGGCAGTCTCCCGCCCCTCTGTCCTTGTCTCCCTGTGTGTCGACATCCTTTCATCATTTTCCACCCTCGATTTTCGCTTTCAATGCTCGGCTCATTATCTTTAATGAAAAAGTTACACAGACACACACGCACAACGGAATTTTCCCTTTGAAATAGTTTCCATGTGTCTCCCTCACTCCCTCGCCACCGTCCGACTCCGTCTCTTTGCTTTATGTTCGGCCATAAAATCATCATAGATTAAGATTCAGACGTTGACGGCACAAGAAGAACAAGAAAAGGAGATTACATCCAATTAGACAAATGAAAGTGAACGCAAATAATTGTAATTTCTTACTTTTCCCTTCCCCAGCTGCTTCTCGGGCGCTCTCGAAGGAGACCGGAGGCGAATTCATTTAGCAAATTAAAAAAGTCTATTAAGAACAATGACGATAACGATAATGATGGCGATAAGTAAATTAAAATTCATTTAATCAAAAAGCTCTTTGCTTTCGCCCGCGCCGGTCGGCCACTCAGCGTTATCTGCACTTTCTTATCAGTGTTCGTAAGAACTATTACGGCCAACTATGTCAACAAGCCTTCGACTCATTTGGAAAAATTAATTTCGGCCAGAATGCCGAGTGTGGGTGGATTTCTATGACGTTTCATTTCACTCTAATCTTTTTCCATTATTTCATTGCATGCTTATGAGTGGTAAATTGGCTTCTCTGGATCTGTTCGTAAACAGGGCGGGGGTGGGCGAGCGAGCGAGAGACAATCCGCACGACAATAGAGAGAAAATCGTCAAAAGCGCGTAAACAGAAGCAAAGGAATCGAAGGGGTGGCAGATTGAATTAATCTTTTAAATGGATTTTATGCGCGCTGGTGGCAGAATTCTTATTAGGATAAACGATGATTCCACTTGGGATTGATCTAGTAAGTTGTCACTGTGAAGTTGGTTGTTGAAGTAACGGATCTTGTTGCAAAGTTCTAAAGCTATGCTTTTTTGCACTGCTTAATAGACAGGAAGTTCTTGACATTTGTGGAAACTTCTAATGTATTATGTCTACTAAAATGTATATTCTGAATGTCTACTCTTAAACATCTTATTTTAATTCTAGGTTTAATTTCGTTTAATTCTAGGATTAAACATCTAATTTCAAATGTCTAGGTTATGTTGCCCGCAAATAAATTGTCTACTAGACATTGTTGAAAACTCTGTAGATCTAAACCCTCATGTAGAACAGTTGGTAGACTTCGTGGCATAGTCATTACGTCTACTTGCTGGTGTGAATGATTAATGTCTACCTTGAAACATGTCTACCAATTCAGCAGTTGAACTTTAGACAATTTCCAGTAAATAAAATCAAAAGACCCTTCAACATTCCCTTTATTAAGTAAAATTTACTTTAATCAATCAAATTGGTGACAAAACCTGACTTAACTCACGCACGACCCCTGATCTCAAGCCTCTATCTTTGTGTATGCTTAAAGGGGACGAATGTGGAACATACCCAAAATAATGTGAATACATTTGATTAAATTATAACAGCAAACCCAATTTTATCCGATCAAAATGATTTATATGCTTCTATCCATTTTGTAGATTAAAAATCAAATGATAAATATCGCCATTAATTAAATTTAGGTGGGCGAGGTTCAGTGTGGCGTTTGATGCGGAAGCGTTTTGAACGATATTGAAAGTTTATCAGTCTTGGCAACGAAACGGATAAAAACCTCAAAGTCATCGTCTCCTTTAATAACTTTATTTCGATTAATTTCTTTCCATTTTGGATCCGAGCGTGGCGCAACTGGCGGTGCTGGGAGAGGAAAAGCAATTTCCTAATGGCGCTTAGAATTAATAAGACATAACAAAACTTTAACTGTTCACTCGCCGCTTTCTCCCTTCGTCTCACTGGGATCAAGAACAGTCAGCACCTCTAACGCAATCAATAATTTACGTCTCGAAATTCCTATCACAAACGGAAATTGAAAAGCCAAGCAGTTAATTAAAATGGAAATGATTAACGAGGACGGGAAGAAAGTTTTCCGTGTCTTCGCGGTGCGTGGGAGAGGTGGAGGCACTGAAATCGTATTACACCAACTTAGAACATTGAAGAATTTCACTTAAAATCATTTATCAGCGAGCGACAACAGCAGAAATTTCCAGCAATTTCGACTTCGGCGGCCTCTAAATCGATTGCGAGAAATTTCCTTAAAAAGTTTTCGCCACCAAAACTCCTCCCGACGCCCATCGCTTCGAAAGTGGAGCAGCATAATGAAATTGAATTGTATTTTCATGGGGATAGACAGTTGTAGTGTGAAAATAATGTAATTTTAATAATAAAATAGAAAGCCAGAGGACAGTTTTAGGTTTTGTGCGATGTTGTTCGAACGAACAGGAATTTTCTTAATTAACGAATCCAATTAAAAGCACTTGTTGTAGGAATCCGCCTTTCGTCGCAGAGATATGAGAGAGAAATTTATGAAAATCAGCTTTTGAACTTTTTCCCTTCTCTCATTCAAACTGTTTGCACTTCATTTCAATGCGAATTCAATTAAGTGTGATTAGGAAGATTTTGAGAATTTAGTATTATTAGATAGTTAAAACTGCACTGTTGGAGCTTTTGTGGTGAGCGTCATGAGAGATTGTTCGAGATGGAATATTTGAGGGTGTCAGCTCCAAAATAGGGTTTTGGGGTGCGTTACCAGTTATGTCTACATGTTTTCATTGAGTTTAGGGAGCAATTTGAAAATGAGTTGCTAAGTGCAATTACTTAAAAATAGATCTCAAGTTGTCTTGTAGATCAAAATTGTTTGTCTTCGTGTTCTACTTAGGATTGTAGATCTTTTGCTATAAAGTTTTTAGAACAATTTCTTTCTATATTTGAAGGCGACAACATAGACATTCTACTAACTAACAAGTAATGCTGCAAGCAGAAAAGCATGGGGATTATGCATGGTGATTATGTCGACAGAATGTCAAGGCCCGAATTGAAAGTCAAGTATCTTTGAATTGAATTTATACGACTTTACCTAGTAGATCTTGACCTAGAAGATTTTTACTTTTATTTCTAGTAGATATAATTTAATAGATTATTTCTATTGCTAATACCATGCAGACATCACTTACATAGTTCCCCCAAACCCAACTGCATGCACGAAAATTACTCAAACAGTTGAGCTTAAAAAAATTAAAAATTTCCATATTTCAGCAATTTTCATCATTCTTCTATCTCGAACATTAAATTTCCACACAAAAATGTTCTCCATGGAGCGCTTGGACGCTGTTCCGGGGCAAGAGACGAAGAATAGTTTTGTGCCAAACGGAAAATATAAATTTTCTCTTCTGATAATCAAATAGCAATGGTGCGCTTGATGATGAAAAACGGAATGACCGATACAAATTAGATCTGTGCTCGGGCACACAAGCAAGCAGGCAGACATCGCAAAGTCCTGGAGTTAAAATTAAAAATAATTGCCTGATGAAGCGCAACTGGACCGAGAAGTTGGATCGGGTGTGGGCAGTTGATTCGGTTGTTCAGGTTGCTACAGTTTAAACTAATAAATAAGAACTATGCATCATCACGGAGTTTTGCAGAGAAAGGGTGGCGAGAGAGAGAGGACGAGAAGCGTTAGAGATGACGGTGCGATTGAATCGAATTGGAAAATTTTGCCTCATCTGTAGTCGATTCTCGCGTGGCGAAAAATGTTCATTTCGAACTCTGGGAAGGTAATTTCAATTACGTTGCGCTCGTCTTTTTCAGCATGCATGGCAACAATGAGGTAGTTCTGGGGGGACGGGGCGCCGGAAAGTGTTGCGGCGCAGGGAAAATTTATTTGACCCATAAATTCGGCTGATAATATAAACATGTTCGTCCCGAGCATTACACGAAAGCTCTGCGAGACGAGCGAGAGAGCGGAGAAAATTTAATTGAATTCACGTTTTTTGGGGGCACTTCAGGGGCGCGATGGAAATTTGAAGGCAGTTAAGCAATTTCAACAAGCGAGCACACACAATGTGCACGAAATTTTGCCGGAATAACAACTTTGAAGCCGTCAAATGAAGAGCCCGATTTATCGATTCCGACCTCTCCACCTCCAATTGCCCGCCCATCGAGCACAATGTGTCTGGTTAGAGCGAGTTTTGTTATTGGGACAAATTGGAAGGGTGTGACTGCTCAACTAAACTGATCTTGAATTGATGAAAAAGTTCTTTTC
>JPYR01000313.1:25503-64281 GCA_000775305.1 Belgica antarctica
ATCGCCTCTTCCCCGCGCCCATCCCACTCCATTGTGCGCTCGACAACCCACAGCAGTTTGAACGTCATTATCGTTTTGCACACGGAGGGAAGGAGAAATAGAAATTGAATTTCCCTCCAAATGAATTTTTGTCAATTGTCGATGAAAATTTGGGCAATTTAGAGAAAGCGGTGGCAGTGGGTGGGGGAAAAGTTATTCTTTCTGGGGTTTAGAGTGATTTTTGTGGGGTGATTGGAAGTGATGTTATGCGGAAAATTGATTCGATCGTTGAAAAATTGATGTTTTATAAATGATTTGATGATTTGATTGAGTGAAGTCACTTTGGATCAACCCCATTTCAGCAAATCGTGACTTGAACTACTTTTGGGGGCGATCGTATATGAAGTAATGTTCAAAAGTCATCTCAAGTTCAATATTCACAGGTTTATTCAAACACAATCAATTCCCATTTCAAGATGAATTTAATGACGTCACTTTCAATTCACCCAATTCCACCAAATCATGACTTGAACTACAATTCAAGCAAGCTCAGTCGTTCTGCTTGAAGATTTCGCCGTCAAGCAAAATCTTCGACACGTCTCAATAGTGAAATTACTTTGATGATTGATTTGTAGTCGCGATGAAAGCCGAATTTCATCGAACATTCCCACAAAGTCGCAAAGTGTTTGCACTTCAGCGCTAATGACACTGTAATTGATATTTCAGTCCGCAAATAATCAACTCAAGACACATTTCTTTGTGGTGGCCTCGATTGTGTTTTTCATTCTCATTTAAAATGTAAAAAAATTATCGGAAACTTAATACGATTTTTTCGTTTCTTTTGCACGTAAAGTGTGGTTCAAGTGGTCCCCGAAAATGAACGTGAAGAATGGAAAGAAGAAAATAACTTGAGAAGCCTTGAAAGAACTTTGAAATGCTTCGCCGTTTAATTGAAACTTAATACTTTCTGCCCTCTCTTCACATTCGTCAAGGAATGAAGATTTATGGGCGTTTGAGTGACGGTGATTGAGAGACTTGTGGGACGATGGAGACTGCACCGTTCCTTTGGAGCCCTAAGATCGATTTAAGCTTCAACTTACCTAGCATAATCAGCCTTGCATAAAATCATTCCGCTCCGCGTGTAGCAGCTCGTCCCGATATCGGCTAACATTGCACCGCAGCAGGAGCACTTGAGGCACGAATTGTGCCAGTATCTGTCGAGAGCGTGTAGGAAATATCGCTCCATGATTTTACCTGCAGGATACGAAGGCAAAGAACAGAGTTTAGCGGGTGGTTCAACATGGTCGAAGGATTTATGGAACTCCCCGCCACAACCTGCGCAATGTTTCATCGTGCCGTTCATGTGATGGAAGCCTTGGTGATGGCCATCCATTTGACTTAATGTGCTGTGGCCATTATGATGACTTAGTGGCGGATAATTGTTATTATCCGGACTCGGCGGATGGGGCGATGACAAATCCGAGTACGGATGGTAGTGGGGATTCATAGCAACCGCTGCCAGCTTGACAGATTTTTAATTATTCTCGTTTCGCAAAAAAAAGTTTCGTCTCCTTTGGGTTACGTGAGAGAAGTCGGAGTGATTTCTCTTCAGCCGGGGACGCGTCAGTCGCCTAATCTAGTTTTTCAATCTTGCAGAGATTGGATTTTTATGGCGTTAGCTAATGAAGCTAATGCATAAATTAACGGTAAAAGACTCTTCGACGAGTTTCTGTGTCGTTGTCGATGATTTTTCTTCTTCTTCGGCCTGTGCAGTGCTTTTTCCTTTTCCTGCGGCTTGGTGATATCTCTCAAAATGTGGAGAGTCGAATTATCTTGATCCTCATTAAACAAACATCTTATTAATCATCCATACAATGCTTCTCTTTCTCCCTTCCACTTGTCTTCGCGTCGCTTTCGTTATCATCAAAAAAGCAACTCTTCTTGAGAACTCTTTTCTACCGTGGAACTTCTTCGTCGTTTTTCTGTGGTCGGTCGATTTGCTGATGGCAATTAAAATATCTCAAAAAATCAACGTCGTCGTTCCAGTCCAATTTTTCTTTTGAGTTCTTCTTCTGCTCGACTTTCGAGATCAACGGTATGCGATAATGGTTAATTAAATCTTTCCGTCTCTCTCCCGGTTCTATTATTCTCCGGTTTTATTCTCGCGACGCTGACATTCAGAAATCAATTCGTGAAAAGTATAATTTAATTAGTTTCGAGACTGGCTGCTGCTGCCTTTGGCTCTGTTGATTTGGTAGATTGCTGATGTCATGCGATGTGTTTTCTTCCTCCTTTTTTACACCTTTAAATTATCTCCGCCGTTCGCTTGTTTGTCTCGCTTCTGCCTTTTCTCGTGTCGCACTCGTTGCTTTGTGTAAGTGTATGGAGATTTCTGTAATTGGATCAGAGAGAAGAAAGAAAAGACATGAGAGATCGTCATGATACAGGGAAGTAAATGCTAGTTATCATATGTAGGGCCAATTAGTGATTTCATTTTATTTATTACACATTTTATATTTTACATTTCGTCTCTCTCGCACGCTGGCTCCCGTGCACCTCCTTAACGAACAAATACCACAAAGAAGCGACACAAAAGAACTCGTGGATGAGGGGGAAGTCGACAGAGGGACGTAGAGAGAGCGCATAATGAAACGATATTCGTGTTTAATTCTGTAGACATCGATGTTGGCTCAGATTAGGAATGCAAAACATAATGCAATGATAAATACGTAACGAGTCCAAGATTTTTTGGATTTGCGTGTATGGAGTTAGATTAGAAGTTTGAAATATTTTTAACTTCGAATGATATTTTTTTAAAATCTAACTTTTTAGTGAAGGCATTTTTGAAGAGTTAGATTAAAAATAACATTTGAAGTGGTCATGAATCTTGATATCAGATTAACTTAACTAACAGTTAACTTAAATTGATCCATTGCATTTAAAAACTTCAAAAATCGCGCTGTATTTCAAAATCATTTTGCAAACATTTAACTTACAAAACCGTGGCATTTTCTCCCCTTGAGTTCCACACGATACCCATTGATTACATGTGTATCCAAGCATTCTCATTTTTCGTTTCTTCGTCTCTTTCGATATCAACACGCTTTAATTAAATTAATTAAAGCTTTTTCCGGCTGTAAAATTACACATATTGGTGATGCTCGTACATTTTTCATGCGTTTGGTGGGGGCGCTCTCGGTGTGTGGATCTCATTTTGTTAATTAAGGAGTTTGTTGTGATTGAATGAGTCTCACGTTGGATGCTATTTGATTATTTTCGTTCTTCTCGGTTTTCTACGTTCGCTTTTTTGAGTTTTGAGCTCGTTATACCGAAAAACTTTCGAAGAAAAATAGTTTTATATGCTTTATGATCTCATGATTAAAGTTTTTCGCTTCTATTAAAGGATAATATTTTTAATTAACTTCAGTTTCTTTCAACCCCTTTCTCTCGCCGCTTTTGACGTTCATAACATTTTCTCTTAATGAATATATTTTTCGAGGTTTGTTTTCTGTTAATTAATTAAAAAATGCATAGGGTTGGATTAAACGGTAATTAGCTAATTGGGTGCTTGTTCCCTCTCGTCATGCCACATCCCAAAACGGAGCCATTTGACGCGCAAGCTAGCTTTTATGAATGCGAGATCGTAAGTCAAGCACATTTTTTTGTCTGACAAAAATCAACAAACAACTTTGAACATGAAATTAAAAACAAATTAGCATCGAATCTTCGAAAAGTTTGCAAAACTTTTTAAAGTGTTTACGTGTTTACAATGTTACGTGAAAGTTTGTTCGCCGGTGCTCAATGTCAGAACTTCAGTTTGGAAAACGATTAAGAATTTTGAGTGAAACGCCATTATTTTGTCGTTAGACGGTGTACACAAGGTGTGTCATGTTTGCATACTTGTAATTTTGAGGTTATGATGACATTTTAAGGTTAAACTTAGACAAACTAGAAAACTTAGTCAAAGGATTGAGAACAATCACATTAAAAACTTGTATTATAACAACTTGAACATCATTGACGAACGACGCCAACCCCGAAGGCAAACATTTTCAACTCTTCACTTGAATTACTTCTTATGAATGTAACCGAACTAAAGAAGCCGCTTTCATCGTTCATTGAGTTGAATTGTAAAGAGATTTGGCAAGAACTCTTGTTTTTAGCCAATTTACGCACCAATTTTTTCACCGACACTGAAAAAGCACAAAAAATAATCATCAAGAATACATTAACGGGTAGAAGAACTTGGGCGGCTTCAATTTCCTTCCAGCGCAAGTTCACTGCCTTTGATTAATTCGTGTCGGAAAAGCTGCCTCAATTAAAAGGAATTTTCGTAATGTTTTCTGATTCGAATGCAAACAACACAAATGAAACTGATTTACATTGAATATTCAAATCAAAAGGCTTTGGATCTCCTTCCCCGGACGCAACGAGGATTTTATTTCCCTTCCGTCTTCTGTCTCGAGAAACAAGGAGATTTAAGAAATGTAAGCGAGAAGGAAACCAAACAGGTGTCGACAGTCTCACAGCGTTTTTAATTCCTTCTTCTCTGCCCCTGCTGCCTTCTCACTCAGCAAAAGAGAAATGAAAGGAGCTTTTGAGTAGGAAACACCTAAGATCGATGTTTTCTTGTCGAAGGAAACGAAAACTTCTCGTTCTCGACTGCTAATGAAAAAGCAATTTACATTTTAAGATGAACACAGTGCTTAACGAATGTGATAAGCTTTCGCCTTTCTCGTCTCGAATTGTTACGCAATTTTCTGGGTTGAAGTGAGGCTGAGTGGAAGTTTTGTTTGTACAGTCTTTGAACGCTGTTTCCGCCTCGAGCTTGATAAGATGCTGTAGGAACGCTGTTAGTTGTCAGTGATGCCTTCCTATCACCAGAAAACTGTAGATTTCAACAAAATTCACCTTCAAACTCGACAAATCATTACCGGATTCGAACCCAATTAGTAAACCAACAACGTTTCCCATCGTTTCTTCCCTCCACGTCAAATTAACAACCTGAGATTACATAACACGGCATTAACTAAACATCAACACTGTTAATTAATGCTCGCCGAACGACGAAGTTTCATATAAAATTCATATTTTAATTGTGCAAAAAGTGAAACAGCAAAAAGGGGCAGAAATGTTTTCTCTCCTAATTAGATTTTTATACAAGCCGATACCAAAACGACTTTTGTTTCATTTTTACAACAATAATTATGTATAATGTGAGTATGATTATTTGCGAAGCATAATGATTCATTGAAAAATCGCGCTCATTCAAATCTCTTATGCCTCCAGGAACGAAAACTTACAAGACTTACAAACCGTGGAGTTTGTAATTTAGTTTCGCGTTACTTTGAACAATCCCGTTCCGCTCGATTTTTCTTCTCTTTTTATTGTGTGCGCGCAAAAATATAATTAGAAGGATTTATATTTTAATTAATTACAAAATTACAGAACAACAATAAAAAGGTGAAGCTGCGAGGAATTTAAAATCTACTCTTTCTCTTCATTTCATTAGCGCACAGAGAAGACATCGAACCAGGCGGCGAAGAAGGGAAGAATGAAGCGCAGCATCGTCAGCAGCAGACAACGAGAGAAGATTCTTTTATTGCTGTAACAATATTCTTCTCTAATTAGTTTGCTTAACAATTAATTAATATTTGATTAAATTAATTAAAGGCCTTGTTGTTTGTCTACGTCTTCCTGAAGACTGGGGTTGAAGGTAAGTTAGGACAGGATGAACGGTCAAAAAACTTTGTGTGCTATGTTTTTATAGAAATCTGGTTTCAATCTCAAGGAAATCAAGTTACCATCAGGTGGCGCCACTGTAAGGGTGTAAAAAACAATAATACGATGTTTTGTAAGCACTTCAATCGCTTTTGTCTCACTTTTCTCGTTTCAAAACGATCATCTGTGAGTTTTACTGAAACAAGTTTGTGTCGACAGGTTTCACCACTGGAATGCTAGCGTCTACCGGCAGGTAGTGCCACTGTAGGTGTCTTATAATAATTGAATAACGTGCAGACGTGTTAAAGTAATTGAAAAATGCTTGTTTCAACAGCAAACTAAAACATAAAGTTCCTGACAGGTGTCGCCACTTTGCCACGACTAGCAAACTCAGTTGTTCACCATGTAACCACGCACGTACAGTCCCCACCCAACAGGATATTCTCCTGAGAACACTTCTTCATGTTCGCCTACAAAAAGAATGAAAAACTTTCTCATTTCGCTTTTTGTCGACTAATTAAAGTGCAATTTTAATGATCTCGCAAATGTTTTTTGTCGGTGGATCCATTATGAGAGACAGAAAAAGAGATAATTATGTCAATTGTGTAATAAGAGAGAAGGAAAGAGTCGGAGAAACTTCCTAGATTGTGCGCTTGTTTAATTAAAAGAAATAAACTTTTAATTGGCGATACTTCTCTTCACTTTAATTGATCAACAGACACGACTAAGTTGTGTGTAATTAAAAAAGAAAACACCGAGTTGCGTTTTCCAAGTTTGATCGCTTTTTAAATTAGAATAAATTTTCTGCCGCTGATTGATCCCATCAATTCCGGTGAATGTCAACTTGCTGTTCACACTCAACAGCAACAACCTCCGCCCACAGCCAAGTTAACCTCATCAATAACAAAATCAATCCCCGCTTAACAAGCACACTGAAAACGAGAAATAAAAAGCACGATAATTTCATTAAATTAACATCAATTCATCTCGACACAAATGTGACAATCCTGTGGTTTATAACAGCCCCATTTACAAGCCATTATGATCATGATTCAAGCATCGGCATGTCCCACCGCTGATGTTCGGTATGAAAAATATGGAATCGCTGGTTCGATCATCTAAATGTAATTATTCATACTTGACAGTGCTTCGCCCTTCTCCCTCCAACACTCGCGCGTTCACGTCGTTCACGTCTTCTTCATGCCGCGGATGACAAAAACCGGAGAACCTCGCCGGAGATAATTTAATAATTCACTTTGCAGTTTTAACGTGGCAAGTATTGGCATGATTTTTTACGTCTTAAAGACCGATTTTTTTCTCTCTCATTCGTCTTTCCTCTTCCATCTCGCGCGTCTGGTTCTGGTGTGTCGAAAAAAGCGAGTAAAAATATTCCAAAAACGATAAAACCGGTTTTATTTGATATGCACGAACGGACAATCTCTTAAAGACATTAAAGAATGATTATTCGTTTACCTCCGCAGAACGATTCTGGCTTCATTTTTCAGGGGAATGCCTTATGTTCCATACCGAAGAGTTTCTTATTAATAATAATTTCTTCTCGGCGTTTTCTTCTTGCGCCGTTTCCACTAGGAAAGGAGAGCCGCGCGTTTTTATTTCTTGCAAAAAATCTTTTTCCCTTCGAATGCAACAAGAAAACCTGAGAGAATTTTTTGCGCCCGACGTCTTGAGACGTGGAGAAGAAATGTTAAAGAAGGTTCAAAGGTTCTTTATTATATTATGATATAAAAATTCATCTCTTTTTTCCCACAATTGAGGTGAGCGAAAGGCATTCCAGACGATGAAGCGTTTTAATGGTGTTAAGAGGCTTTTTATTGCAACGATGATAAGTTCTTTTCGCCGAGGTGGTTGCGGCCCATTGTGTTAGGCTAATTGCAGATAATAAATTGAATTTCTGAAAGAGTTCTTTGACCACGAGGAATGCCTAGTCTCGGAGCGATGAAATTTCACACTCGAAATTTGTCAATCTCAGTCGAAAACACAGCCGATGAAGCGTCTCGGATCGGTTTTGAGGAATTTAATTAAAAACTATTTGCGTGCGGCTGTCTCGATGAAGGTAAAATCAAAGTTTGATGGACGGAGAAATTTTTTTGTGTGTTATTTTCGTTCGTGCCTCGATATGGGGAAGCCCGATCGAGACGACGTTCTCGCTCCGGCCCATTCTGATTTGTCAGTTTGATGCAATCAAGAAACTGTTTTCTCTACGTGCTCCTCATAATCGACACACACGTTCGCTCCGCTCCTTTTCGCCACATGTCAGGAGAACTGAAAGAATTGTTTCCCACTCGCCCGGCGTGTTCTTTCGTCGGCGGCGAACACCTTTTCCATCAAAATGCTTAGTTTTCTTGAGGCGAGTGCGACTGAAAAGTGGAGCGAAAGCTAGTTTGAAAATAGTTTCTTGTTGGGATGGAATTTGCACAAAATGAAGCAATTTTCGAACATGCGATGTGTTATTAGGGTGTGTACGTGCGTTGCGTCACCTTTTAAAAGCTTTCTCTTGGGAATTTACGAGACTTGATTTGAATTTATGTGACAGTTGATGGCATCGACGTGACCAAAACCGAATTTGAATAACAAGTCAGTCGCTTTGACGTAACCGCCGACCGGTCCCAGAGTTGTGAATGAAATTTCATTAAAACTGTTTGAAGAAAATTTGCATAATTCCTCAATACTTCCCGAGCTCGAGCGAGAAAATGTAAAAACGTGAGCTTTTTTGGAATTCCTTGACTGACTTCTGCCCCAAGTTTGCGCTATTTTCTTGGCCAGCCACTTAAGTCCTGATAAATCCGCTCGTTGCATCATCGCAGCCATAAATCACATGAAATTGTTGCGCAACAAATAAAAGTTTTCTATGTCCGAAAATGCATTGCGTGTGTAAAAAAGGGCAATTTTCGGAGAATAAAGTTTTAAATTGGTCAGGTGCAAAAGCAATTTGCATCCTTTTATTGTATCTGTGTAAAAAATAACTAGCACTTCATCCCAATTAGCATAAAAGAGCAGTAAAAATTATTTCCTCCATAAATTAGTCAATTGTTCTGCCACTTTTCTTCTCGTTCCTTCGCACCAGCCGGACTCGTTATTTTTTAATTTTATAACAAAGTTATTATTAAGAGAATTAACACCTGTAGAATACGACTTTTCATCTTCGAGACTCCGAGGGATGTGAAAGGTGGCGCAGGCAAGGCTAATGATAGACGAAATCTTCTAGGAATGGGCGCACGGGATAATAAATGTGATTCTCGCCTTTTCATCTGCCAAAAAGCAACTTTTTAGTGAATAGGCATAATTGGATTCTCGATTCGAACCATTCTCTGCAGAAAGGGTTGGATAACCAAACAGATGGTTCACACCTTCAACTCGTGATGATGCACTGAATGAAACACCTTGGCTATGACTTCAAACTCTCATTAATTTTCTAAAGGCTTGACGAGGTTCCAAATGTGAAATTTCACAAGTTTTTTATGTTAGGATGTGGGCATAAGTGACGTCAATGGTTACAGCCACCTGACATCATAGGTTTTTACAGTATTTTCAAGGAACAACGAGTGAGTCCTCAAACTTAGGCCAAAATTGACAACCATGACGGAGTCACTGCGGCACAAACCCCATCAAGAACAATGGGAACACCAAAAGGCACAAGAAAGAACCGCAGCGGCTCAGTCATGCACATCGGCAGAACGTGGAAGCATTTGGTGAATACTTTGCCAGCCCAAACTCCGACACCTCAATTCGCCTCTCGCTTCTGAACTCTATGGTTCATATCGCATGCATAATTATCTATTTTACTGTTTAGCGAAGCATTTAATTAACCAATTTTTCATGTGCTTCGTATTCGTCACCAGCTTCGCTTGAAAACGGAGCCAGCCGAGGCACAAAAAACGAATAAAACAACGCCAGTATGCGCGCTGCGATTGTAATTACCATACTGGACGCTTCTTAAAAGGAAATAGAGTTTAATGAACCACCCCATTATATTGTTGTCGCAATTTTTCTTTACTTTATTATGTGTAAAATGGTAACGAAACGAAATTGCCTTCGATATTGAAATGAAACCGAGGAAAGAGAATGAAAAATACGTTAAACGCGATCAAACGAATTAAATAAAATGCAATGCTGGAGCGAGACAAGAGCAGCCATCGCCTTTAAAGGCGTTTGCAGTGGGAAACGAGTTAATTGAAAACTCAATGTGTGGAGTTTATTAGTATCATTAAACTACGGTTAATTAGTCAACGAGTTTTCGACGCCAAAATAACAAACATTTCAGAGAAGTTTCGAACGCTAAATGAAGTTTTTGCATTCCATAAGTGGTGATGAAGTCAAAGATGTTTCAGTGATGGAAAATGTCATTGGCAATGTTATTCATGGCAAAAAAATTTATCATTGCACAATATTTTCAGAAGGATTCAATCCTAAGTATCTGTTATGCAAATTTTTACTTAGTCTAGTTCACAACCTTAATAACTTTCATAAATAATCTTAAGCAGTGTCTTAAGCATCTGATGATCTCTGATACGACCCAACCACTAACCATTTCCCACATTTTTCCTCACCAGATACTTTAAAACTTCCCATTCCTCAACACCGTCCACCCATATCACATCCCCATTGCACCGCACGTCTCCCATTGACAGCTTCTCTTGACCGTTTCTTCTGCCTTCGTCTTAAAACAAACAGCCGATAACCATCTTTAAACGATCCAACAGCAAATAGTTCACATATTGTCTAGTCATCACGAGTAGTTAAACAATCAAGAACAAATTTTCCCACAAAATTACACGAAATCATCTTTTTGCGGGATAATCACATCCGATCACAGACTTTGCCTTGTTGTCTTCTGTTCTTCTGCCCGCTTCTCGACATTTCTCGACTTTTTTCGATTGCTCATGCCACGATTAAGAGGAGGATGGAAAGAATCTAATGAATCATCATCATTCAATAAATCCCGAGATGACTTTATAGAAAAGGAACACATTCGGAGAACATCAAGCGAAAGCAGCGAAATTCATTTTCTCGTGAATAGATTGTAAAAATCACCATATCAGCCTCGTCGTTAGCCGAACAATTCGAACCAATCATCAATTTTCAGTTCACTTCTTCACTCATCTACTGAAGCACACGGTTTGAACGCTTCCTTTGTTGTTGTTGATGATGACTAGGACTCGTTTGCGGGGGCGATCGACATTTCTGGCACGTCAAAACTGATTTCCTCATTGAAGTGCACGGTTTCAGTTCTTTATCAAGCCAGCACACAGCCTAGTACAACCCGAAGCACAGTGTGTTGTGTGCTTTCTATTGTTCCGCTCGTTGAGAGTCGTTTGCCAAGGGACTTTTCTCAACAATCTAATTGGCAACAACGACCGCCCGTCCACCCCTTCGTCCCAATTCAAAAACTATAAAACACATTTTCGGCAACAACAAGCCCCGAACTAGGAATGATTGAAAAATAATTAAACAAATAAAAAGCAGCAAGCCAGGCTTTTTTCTCCAACTCATCATCCACCCTCCCCCGATCATCAGAGTCCGAGCGAAACATGACTTGGATGTTTTTCATGTGTACACAAATATTTCCTAAGCGAAAATATATTGAATTGAGATGCCGGGGCATGTGATGCAGAGGCATTTATTGTTCTTGACATGGCGAAAACTATTTTGTTATTGAAAAAATTTGTTGTCGGGCAGTCGGAGAGGTCACTAGCGACTTCTTTGTGTTCGCAATTTCATCTGAACCGTCGACGAGCTGGCAGAAGTCAGACAAACAGCTCGATGATTCGGTATTTCTTTCAAAAAGGGAGTCGCTTTTCAGTCGTCTCAATCCCAAATTAATTTTCTATGACATCATTAGTGCTAATGAAGCCCCGTTGATTGTCTCATTCAGACACACGAGACGAAACACAATTTTTGTTGAATTTTCAATTTTCTCTCGCTCTTCTGCTTGCGCTCATTCTCCCTTCCCCGTCTTGTGATGGTGTAAACTCATGCACACAGATGACTAGCCCGAGTCATTGATTTTGTTTTGCCGGGCAGGGATGACTGTTTGAGAGATGCAGGAAGGGATGTGACTGTGTTCGAGCTGGTGAGGTTTTAGAAACGGCAGCGGGATTTTGAGATTTAGTTGGTGAGATTATAACTGTTTGGCTTTGAAAGGTATTTTGTAGTTTAACTGTCGTATGGCTTGCAAAATCACAATTAAATCATAATGTTCTAGATGTGGTATTGATCTCTCAAAGTAGATGTTCGAGCTACGAAGGTGTTCATGGCAACTTTTAACTAGAATCATCCACCGTTCGACTAAACAAGGATTTATGCAATCAAAAACCCTCAAATCTAGGGCAACAATCTCCCTGCTTCGTTAGCCAAGCTACATCAACATTCCCATCATTAAAAAAAGTCCCGAAAATGAAGTAAACTGCACACACATGAATCGGCCGTCAGGAGAGACGTAAAATATATTTCACCGATCTGTGAATGAAAAGAGTTTAATTGCATTCATTGTGCTGACTGAGCTGTAGCATAGTCATCGACAGAGTTTAGTGTTTTTCTCTCGTCGAGATCTGAAGATGTGTACGCTTCTCGCTCTCTACAACCAAAAATTGGATTTCAAACAATCTTCAAGCATTGTCGAGAGCACTGACTAGGGATATCATTTAATTAAGGCTATTATATCTCCATACAGCGTCGAGCTTATTCTTGATGAAAGCGAGCAGACAAGAGCAGTGATTTGAAAATGCTGAAATTAATGATGATTCAAACACACTTCATTAGGGCGCCCCTCAAGTCCCAGGGTTGGTGGAAACTTTTTAATTTGTCTTGATTGTTGTGCATGTTGCAGCTGAATGCTGGGAATGTGTGGATTCACCTTCGTCACTTGAGCGCGCCATCGATACACAGCGTCTTGCCTGTCTCATTACGGAAACTTTTCTCGTCTAATGTCATGTGTCATCTTGTTCTGCACTCAATCTCCCCTTGAACTCACCTCTAGCCAAAGTTTAAATGCGATTTCAATTGAACGAGAAGGCAAGAAGAAGAAGAGCTTACGTGTTGATTATCTCGGCAAATGAGACGAATAAAATGTGAAGTCGTTAAAATAGAAGCTTTTTCTTCTCGCTTTTGTTCAATACCAGAAGCACAAGCAAAATCCAATTAAAAGATTTGAAATTGAATTAAAAGTCGTCGTGTGAACCGGAGAAAAAAACAGAAAAACATAAATTCTTCTTTGCGATGCATTATTGCACACTTTGGGCGGAAGAACGAGCGTCATTAAAGACCCGGACAAAATGTGCTTTTAATTAAGTGGAAGAGATAGATGGGACGGTATCGTTGATACCTGCACCAGCGAGTTTATTTAAAGAATGTTTCCAGAGCGGTGAAAGTTTCAAAAGAAACTCTAGTGTCATCAAATGCTCCAATTATGTCTTGCAGTGCCTGCGAACTGCAGTTTGTAAGGTTGTGCTTGCATTTCTAAAGGATTTTCGAGCACGCAATCTTACAACCACGCTTAATATATCAAAATGAACAGAGAAGTATCATCTAGCACAGAATTAAGCCTTAATTTGATCATTACCATTCAGCCAGTGACATCATCAACCAAAGCATAGAGATCCGCAAAAATTCTCTCGACAAATTTTTCAATGAAAGCAAATTTTTCTTCAGCTCGTTAAAAGTGCTGCGACTTATTGACAAAACAAGACAAGCATCGTAAAACGAAGTGAATTGTGGAGAACCCTCAACTTTTCCGAACAAGATTTATTGACATCTGGAGCGGGGATAAAGGGAGACAGAGAAATCTTGAAGGAGGATCAAACATGTCATAAATGCATTCAATCATCATTTATGACGCTCCGACTTGGCGTTTTATGAACTTTTCGATTCTCCCTCGCCTTTGAACATTTTCTTCTATTTAATTAAGGTACACATTGTCTTGCGTTGAGGTTGATGGAAAGGTGAAAGAAAGAAAACGAGCTGTAAAAGTGCCCGTTGCACATGAAGAACGAGAAGATTTTTGAGGGACCTGTGAAGAAATTGAGAGAAGCCGTAGTTGGGGGTGGATTCAAGTGATGTCAATTGAAAATCATTTAGTGGAATCAAGTGGAAAGTGAACTTGAAGATTTTTTCATGGTTGATTAACACGTTTTTAAAAGTGGAACAGTGTGGATTTGGGCTAAAGTATGATTTGTTGCGAAGAACATATTGAAAATTGAAATCTGATTCATAATCCAATTTGGAACATTTTTGAAAAAGGAACGAAATTAATTGTTGGGGAATTTTAAAATGTAAAACCATCTGGAATATGAACCAGACTTGATAAAGTTGATGAAAACATGCATGGAAGCTCTTTATGTCAATGAAATAAGGTTGAAATCAAACCAAAGCTTATATTTTACAGATACCCATGAAGTTAACCTCAAAAAATTACAATTTGAAACAAAATCTGACCTGCACATCTACCAACTAATCCATAAGCCGACACTTGAGATCCAGCTGAATCATTCCACCTTGATTGACATCACTTACGACCGCCCACAGCACAACAATACAACAATGGGCAGGATATTTAACGAGATAAGAGAGACAAGTATGAGAAACCGAAAGAAGAAGACAACGAAAGAACCGGTTTTATGGTCATTCTTGTTTGTTTTTACAATTCTCATCTTTTTAAAAATCGATTTAGAGCTCTTGTTGCACTTTGTAGAAGATTTCGTTCTTCATTTTCTCTCCTTTACTTTGCTTTCCCAACAGATTTTTATCGTGGAATCGATTTTTCTGCCATTGGAAGCGAGAAGGAGATCGTCTGGAGTGGCACATGTGTTACTGATATACCTTAATTATCTTTAACCAACCCTTAAATTAAACTTTCCACCCCCGAAACAATCAAGCTGCTCGCTTCATCAGAGATCCCTGCCATCATTAGAGAGTGAAGAGGGCTGAGATTCTTCCTTGCTTTCTTGTTTATTACCTTAAACTCTTCAATGTCTGGCTGGGGAATTTTTCATCTTCCGAACTAAGTTCTTTGTTGATTATGTGCCTTCTTGCCCTTAATTTACCCCAAGCTCTGGTCGAACGAGGAAAAAAACTTTTCGAACGATTTAATCGTTCTGTTGTTTTTTTTCTGTGTTTTGACTAAAAAGCGTAGGAGTGGAAAGTTGTGGATGGGGAAGGAGTGGATGAAATGGTGAAACAAGAGTTTAAATGATTTCGTTTTTGTTTCGCCGCAAGACTCTTAAAGATTAGCATAAGACTTCGTCTCTCCTTCCTTTCATCACTCCGACTTTGCTTTCTTCTTTCTGCTTGGCGATTTCTTTTGTCTTTTCTCTGCCTTTGGAATGGAGATAAGAATTCGACTGGTTCCAAAAAGCGTTTAAATCTAATTTCGAGACGGACGATTGTCTTTGCTGTGTGTTTGCTTGTGCAAAACTCATTTAACTGCTGCCGCAGGACAATCCAGATTAATGCTTTTATTTTCTCTAGTTTACCCTTTACCGGGGGATCAGCCTTTGTCGAGCGCACAAAAAGGATTTCCTAGCTGTCTCATAACTGAATATCATAATTTTACACTATAATCCCACCTAAGGAAATAAACATTTGCGTTGTGCGCTTTCCTTTTGTTTTTATTTTCCAACATTTATTCCGTGAAGGCGATCGTAAATCTTTCTCGAGGCACTATAACTACACTTTTTAGTGTTTTCTCGCGCGCAAGGACGACAAATCTACGTAGGAGACACGAAATTACGACGAAAAATAAAAAGAAAGCGCGGCCAGATGAGGCACCAGCAGGAGAAAAGAGAAAACTTAAAACTTAGATATTTCTCCCAAACGTAAGATTTCCGCAAAGCGCGGCAAATTTGAATGAACGAGGGCGCTTGTGGATGCGAAGAAGGATGTTTGCGTGAAAATTAATGAAACGAAAGGAATATTTTTTATGTCAGAAAACAATCTCGTGTCAAGTTCGTAAAGTTGAAAGAGACTTGAAAAATTGTATCTCTGAGAAAGATTTGGAGAAGATTTTCCGGGGTTTTTCAGATATGGTTGTTGAGAAAATCTGGTGAAACTATGTGTTAATGCAAGAGATTTTTATGGTCAATTGCATAAACATTTCGTTAATGTTTACAAGAAAGTCATAGGAAAGTTCGATCTGATAAGTTAAATAACATACAACGCTCTGTTATATGTTTTCGAGTAGGATTTGAACCTTAGCAATTAAAGTATAGTCAAGATCTAATCAACTTTTAATATCTTCATTGATCATAACTGATCACAATTACAGTAAAATCCTTTCTTAAACAACAAACTTATCGTCACTAACCAATATCCATCGCAAAACTTCCATCCTTCCTGCTTCTCTTAAACTCACATAACCTCAATGAAGACTTCTTCAAAAGCAACCAAAGCTATGTGACGTCACGTAGCGCTTGAACTCTGGTAAAAACTTCCAAGCTCGAAATAATTAAAAAGAATTTTTCATGTTTCCTTCACCCTCAACGGAGAAGAAGGAGACGAAAGAAAAGCTTTCGCTTGAACATCACTCACATCCACATCCACACACACTTTTGCTCATTTTCTTGTTAAGATTTTGAAATTTTAATTAAATAATTTTCAAGTTTGAAGCCTCAAGCTGTTGTGTAGTCAAATACAGAACCAGAGTTTTTGCATCTTTTCCCTTCTCGAAGAAATCTTTTTCTTTCGAAAAGAAAGTTGAGCGAAAATTGAAGAAATGTCCATTCGGAATTTCACTCTAAACACGCCACTAAAACATTCCTTATTAAAATATTGCTATCGAGGCTTCGAATCTGCGTCTGCCAAGGTTGCGGGATCTCTGCAGCATGTTCTTCTGTTCCCATTGCTTTTAATTGTTCATTGTGGAAGCACATTTTCATGAAAACACATTACCACACACTCCAAAAGACGGCAATCCAAGAAGCTGTTGCTTTCGTTCAATTCTTAAATGAATTTTCCATTGCCTTGTGACAGACAGATGGGCCTGAGATGGGAGGTCGAGAGGGAATTTAGAGTTCTGGGAGAGGAATTCATTTTGTAATTACGTTCAGTGCTTGTCGGGGGTTGTCGGTGGGTGATGTGTGGGCGGTAATTTGTGGAAAAACTGTTGGCAGATCGTTTCAAGTTGCGATTTCATGTTGAAGGATAGAGCGTAAGTCAAATTGGGACAAAAAGTTTTAACGTTTTTTGGTAGCTTTTCAGGGTTTCTTGGATTTTGTGAACTGAAAAACCTTGGTGCGTTTATCAACGCGTAAAATTTTTCCTGAGTTTTCACACAGTAAACTTTAAAATTTAATGAAGAGGGCCTGGCATGTCAAAATTAAAACAAATCGTTGCTGATTTTAACGGGCATTATTCACTAATAAAATCATAAATCCCCGTTTTGTGCGAATCTCTCCCCATTCATTGACTAATGGCGAAATGATTAATTAATTTCCACGAAATCTAATTACGCGAGCGCTCATAATGCTTCACTCGTTAATCAGTTTTTAATTAAATTTCAACTTAGAAGCCAGCAAGCAACAAAAAATGTGTGAATGAATGGAAATTTAATTTATTCGCGAAATCTCGCCGAAACGATTTCCACGTTTTTCTAATCACGAGACGTTTCCATGTTAATTACGAGTAGAAATTCATTAAATTAATTGGAGATTAGCAATTGAGAGTGGTGGACAGATGGATGGGGAGAAGAATGGCGAAGAAAAAAAAGAAGATCGACATCAAGTGAACTCCACCGAGAGCCGAGAAAAATAATCTCTCTAATAGAATTTAATCGAAATAATTTTTCTTCTGATTTCATGTCTGACAATTTTTCTTCTTTCCTTCGACTACATTTCGTATCGAAGTAACGCACGATGATTCAATCATTTCCCATCCAATTACGACAATGAAAATTGGAGAGTTCCACACATAATACAATTCTCGGCTGTCCCCATTCCCAGCCCCAAAGCTTGCGCCCGCACAGAAACGCTTTCCATCCATTAGGCGATAGAGTAAGATGGAAATTATTCCAAATGAAAGTCGAAACGAACGGTGAAGGGTGGAAATCTTGAAGTTTCTTGGCGCAACTTTGACAGATTCCGTCCGGGAATCAAAGATTCATCATAGTTCGGCGCACCTTGCCACGAGCGAGGTCGAAATAAATTGGTGAAAGGGAGAGACGTTGTGTGGCCGAGCTTTCGCCTCCACTTGTGGCCCTCGCACACACCCATTCGGAGTATAAAATTTTATTAATTTAAGTGCTACTTAAGATAATTGAAATTTTTGCCTTTTTATTTTTATTTCGCTTCGAACTAGACATTTGCTGGCTTGGTTGGCTGGCAGTTTTTCAACAGAAGCACGCTCGAAAGGGTGAGAAGAAAATGGTTTTTCATCTCCTTTCTCTCCTTCTCGTCATTGTTAACGAACATCAGTGAACATTAAAATTTGATGTGGCTGACTTTAAGTGGATTCTTCAATAATCGTAAATGAGATTAACTTGTCGGTGATGTTTCAATCGACACAATTATTGTCACTTGTTCTGTCGCGCTCCTAATTTGTTGTTCAACACTTTTCTCTCTGTGTACTGTTAATTAAGAATCCAAATATTATTCCCCCTCAAAGTCATTAACTTTCGCTTTCAAGCGATTAGCCGTAATTACCACGATAGACCATAAATTAGAGAAATGCTGGCGAGGCTGCCACACGAGTGTCTCTGTTGTGTCATTTTTAATGCGCCGATAAAAAATTAGTTTGATTCTACTTGAGTTTTTCTGTCGGCTTTGTTGTGTGGCTTTAGGTATTGATGAATTCCTGGATTAAGAAATGGGGATTTTTGAGGTTATTTCGTAGAATTATTTTGTTAGAATTTCCAACTCAAGAAATCCGGGAAAATTTGTTCAATAAAATTATTCTAGTAGAGTCAATGCTTGACCAGTATTGTATTAGTTGACCAAGCACTTTTCTTAAGAACCACTCAACTTAGAGACTTGGTTTTTATACTGGAATAATATTAAGACCTTTAAGTTCTTTCAGTAACAAAACTTAATTCTCTAAGTTGTGTGGTTCTTAAGAAAAGTGCTTGGTCAACTAATGCAATACTGGTCAAGTATTGCGATGTTGACTCTATGCATTCTTGGAAAGTGTCAAATTCCAAGAATTATTGAACTCAAGTTATTATAAATCTTAATATCCAGTCTTGCATAAACGTATCCTGTAACTTCTAAGAAGTTTGATGCCACGATCTTGTAAATTTAAGTTTGAAGCAATTAGCCAAGAATTCCTGGAACTTTGAATCCAGGAATCATTGGACTGAACTTATAGAAAACAATTTCTACACAAAATACTAACATGAAATGCATTAAATTCCTTGATTTATATTTAATTGGTTTCTTTTGAAAATACTTTTCATAATAAAATCTATGAACATCTTACATAGAATTCCTCGATTCAACTTCCTTCAAATCTTTAAAGCTTTTGCAAAACTATAATTTTACTTCAAAATGCCTTCAATTTCCTCCAAATTTCCATTCAAGAAACCTCCAAATCCTAATCTACCGCATTTCTGGCTAAGAAAACAGTTCTAATTTTAAACTTAAGTTACCATCATCGAAATGACAATTTCTTCTCGATGTTATTTTTAACGTTCGTTGTCTTTTCCCGAAGACTATCACATAAAGGAACGACGGAAAAGATTATTACGAGAGTTAACGAGGATGAAGGAAAATGTGTTGGAGATAAATTTTATTATTGGAAAATAATTGCCGGAGAAATGGAAACAAAAACCGGAGGAAAATTCGTTCGTTATATTGTGTTCCATCGACATAACATGACTGAACTCTGTAATTGTTTTATTGAATCAACGTTTTGCCAACCTTCAGGCTGGCGCTGGCTCATTTCTCCCTTCGCCGAGAGACGGAAATACTTTTCTCGTCTTTGCCATCAAATCCAGCACAAATCTATTCTCACGTTTCTTTATTAGGTATTTAGTGGATTAATTAAATTTCTATTTGGCAGTTCCAAGGCGATAGAAAGGGAGCGCGAGAGTTTCGGGGGAAAATAATTCTAATTAATTTTTGTGTTCTTCAAGTGAAAATAACAGGTGATTCGAGTTGGGGCCAGCAAGAATGAGGGAAAATGTGTAACAGACACCGCCAATTTCAACACAAAGACAAGAGGAAAAGTGTAGAAAACAACAACAAGGCAGCGTCTTGAGTTTCTCAAGGAAGGATTTAAGGTGAACAAGGGAAAATGATTAATTAAAAATTAAATTAATTTTTGTGTTGTCTTTCATCTTTTGAATCTTCTTCACTTACAGTTAGAAGCGTTTTTCTTGCTTTAAAGTCTGAGTTCCCGAAGCTTAAAGGCTTCGGCCGTCCCTTCCCAGCGTAAACTCTTAAAATCAATTACGAACCGGGTCAGTACACATTGAGATGCAATTAAGACTCGACCCGGCCCTGTGTGCCGATTCATCGGCAGCACTGAAAGTTATCTTAAACATTTCTAATAGGGTCGATCAATTACAAAAGAATTTTACCCTTAATTTCAATGCTTTATTTCTATCGTTCAGGGTCAGGAGCGGAGTTGAGACGAGAGGGATGCAGAGGCTAGTCCACATCTCCCGGCGGATCGGGGAAGGATACGCTTCTACAATTATTCTTTCAATTGAATAGAATTGCTTTTCTACCTGCAATTTCACAACATAAAAGCAGCAACAATAAAAGGTGAGAGTGAGTGAGTGAAGGGGCGAGAGAGAGAAAAGATCAGAAAAGCAAAATAATTGATTTCCCAAAGCATTGAAATGCTGATGTCGAAGGATATGTGTGAGTGTTTATGGGAATTACATCTCGATGGATTCGGGTTTGCTTGTCAAGGACAACTTTATTTATAGACGGGGACGGATGGAGGTTAGTTGACCGGAAGACTTTGATGATTGCCATGCAACCAGAAAAATGTGTTGGCGACTTTCAATAGCAACTGGAATTGCTGACGACGTTTAAATCTAAATGTTCAGTTTAGAATGTTCCAATTTAAAAAGTCAGGAACTGGAAATTCCTAGAACTTTGAAAATATTTTCCGTTAATTAGCAGTTCTTGAAGCTTCGCACTTTCTTTTCGTAAGTCAGATGAAGCTAAAACATGTTCAATTAGCAGGAATACTGAGAACTCAACAACATAACCTCAAAAAAACATGTCCACGTCCATCATACAGTCATCCCTGCCTCACACGAAGAAATTAATTTACGAAAAGCAGGCAAAAAACATTTTTAGCAACAATTAAATGGAAAATATTTAGCAATTTACGCTGCGAAGATTTATGGCCGTTCGTTTGCTGCTGCTTTCGTGTGCTTGTGATAATTTTGTGCGAAGGAGGCGAAATTATTTATTGTCGCAAATTTGCAGCTGACTTTCCGCCGCTCTCTTTCAATATTTATTTTCTTATGATAGATTCCTCGAGGATAACAAAACGCATGACAACAAATTTATGACTTGTTATTAACGGCGTTTACATCACATGTGACAAAACTAATTACACCGAAAGTTATTTTCCAACGTTGCCAGCGTCTGTCATCCTCGGGAGAGTCGAAAGGTGTTTTGTGTTGTATCGTAATTCACCCCTTGGACGCTTTTAAGGCAGCCCATCGACTCTCATTCTCACGAAAAAGTCAACAGCACACAACGAAGTCAATAAAAGCTAGGGTAAGAAGTGGCTGGCACAAGAAAATTTGGCAACTTCGCAGCTCGAAAATTAAATTTATTAAATTGAACAATGGAATTTTCAATTTTTATGTTCGAAATGAGGGTTCCGTGTTGAGCTGTACAGTGTACAAAAGCATGCTTCAGGATAACGACAACAACAACAACAGCAAAAGGCAAACTGCAAGACTCGGGTGCTCGGCGAAAAAGCGTCTGTGTATGTCTCGCTTTTGTAATTAAATAATGAATCCCCCATTAATGGTTTCCATTCACAGACATAAAAACTATGTTGTGTGCTTATAAAGCCGTGCCAAAGAACGCTGAAATTTCATTGTGAACACAGTTAAAGTCAATACCGTCGCTGACATGAACCCGACTCGCCGATAACAGCACAAACTTTTATGTTTTTTTATTGCGGAATCTATCTCCGGCGATTACTCATCCGCATGCCCGTTCCCTTCAACTTCTCAAGCGTTTTCTGATATCGCTTTTTAATTACATCGCATTGAGTCACGACGCGCCGAGCAAGAAACGAGAATTAAAAAGTCGTGGAAGAAGCGAGAGAAAATTTCACTCGAATCTTGCCTCATTATCTTTTAATCCCTCATTTTAAAATAACGAAAAATGTCAAAATTAATTAGTTAGATAAGCAAAAAATCTCCAATTAAGCAATCTGGAGGGCGCTTTAAGGTTTTATCATTTTTGATTCGGTAGCATCAGGAGAAAGAGATGGGACGGGTGGGTGAAGTTTTAATCTGAACATGCTATTTATTTTGTTGTGGGTGTTGGAAATGTGTCTCGACAAAGCCGGGCGTTTGATAAGAGATTAAAGCATGAATAAATGGAATTAGGATCGGTGTTAGGTGGAGATTTTGCCTGAAATTAATTTGGAGAAAGAATTTTTGTATTACTTTCTGTAACGGAATGTTTAGTTTGACAAGGCAGGCTTAGTTGCTGTTGGCAACATCACTAAGAATATTCAAGTTTATATTGAACGCAAGTTTTTCTCAACACCAAGGACTTAAAATCAAACTTTTCTTGTACAACAACTTTCCTTCAATCTGAAGCAACATCAAAACATTTAGATTCAAACTCAACTGATTTAATTAAAATTCTTCGAATGAAAGTTACCCCACAACCAAACCAGGAATCGAACACACTGAACACTAGTTTCCAAGACACTTCAATTAAATACTAACAAGTTTTTAATGCACAAGCAATTTTTTTTATCGATTCCGCTTAAGATTCGAACGCAAGTTATCTGCAAATATGTTTAACACGACACAACTCATGCCTTAAGTTATAAACTTTGTTATTTTATCATATCGCAGATTAAGGCTATGTTCGACTTAACGAATTGAGAATTGGATTTTCAATTATCCCAATCTCCAGTCCCGACTCAAAGTCGTGCACATCTGCAAGCGAAGCCGACATTCCTTTCCACACCCTCAACACCGTGTCTGCTTCATCCATAAAACATTTTAATTTTCACTTTAAGCTAATTACTTTTTGATAACCCTTTGCTCGATCCCATTCACAGCTTTCTCTCTCCCTCGCCGGTTATTTTCTTTTAATTAAATTGAACATTTTTTCTGCTAACGGTCTTAAGCGGGGGAGAGAAGTTATCGATCTGCAGGTCGATTACACCTTTTTTACCTCATCGTTCTGTAATTTATTTTGTATTCCGCGCTTTTCGGGTGAACACCGAAACCGGTCATTCATAATGTTCGCGTGAATCATTTGAAGCTGCTTCGCAATGAAGAATTTTTCTCGACCAACGATTCCCAGCCCGAAGAGAACGCAACGACTCAGCGGAGAAGAAAAAACCGTCTGACAACCTAGCACGTTTTGGGTTTGAACTTTCCTGGTGTTGTTATGTGTTTGTTATTGGTTCTTCGTTCCTTCGTATTCTCGCTTGGTACACAAATCAAGAACACCACCGAAATAAAACGCCAGAGAACTGAAAACATTCTGAATCGCCCCGCAAATTTGTGTATCGTGTGAAATCAAGAAATTGAATAAGCAGAAATTAAGCGGAAACGAATTCGTATTTATTTCTTCTTTCTTTCGGGTCGGCTTTGGAGGCGTCGGGGGTGAGAGAGTGCGAGAGATCAGGTAAAATCAATAGATGACTTCACTAATGAGTTCGTTTCTCGCTACAGCGCGGCCACCGGACCGAAGTCGAGAGTCCATCACACCGGGGCCAAAACTCGTTTGCCTTCGAAACTTCTTTTTTATCTCCACTAATTACTTTCCATAGTTTAATCTATCGCAAGTTGGCGCGTTTCTATGGTGAGCCACCACCGCTACACAACCTCGACCGAAGGGCGAAATTTGAGAAAATCTTGCACAATAACAAATTAGCTGAACAAGCACGAAATAAAATCGAAATTTTTTGTTTACCTTAACATTCGTAATTAGCTGTTAATGTCACTGCTAATTTGCGTTCATTGACTTTATTGACTTCTTATTATTTGCAATTCTTTCTCCGCCGATTTTATTTTTTATTTTTTTTCTGCTGAGGCTCGAACTTTTTCAATTAACATTCATTTATTCTTTTAATCCGGCTTTAATTGTTCAATTTTTTCTCTCGCGCGTTCTGCGAACTTTACTGGCTGCGAGCGGCAAAAAATGCGCGCACCATCGAAATTAATTAACGAGCAATTAAACGCGTCTCGGGAGGGTTTTTGCTTGGGTCTAGGCTTTGCCTTAATTACTACACAGTCAAACACTTATTTGAAGCCGTCCCAAAAAAATCACCAGAGAAATATCACCGTCTACGTTTTAGCTAATTAAGTAACATCAAAATCTCTCTCGTTGTGCACTTATTTTTAGATCGTGAACTTCGCCGCGTCGAGAGTGACTTACACACAATTCCGGCTTGATTTTAACACTCGAAACGAAATCTGGCTCGAGATCGGAGATTTTTTGTGTTTTGCCGGGTGGTTTATAGATTTTTTTTTACTCGAAATGTTATTTATATTTTGTGTTGACTTTGCTCGCTCTTTCTCTTATTCTGCGCTTCGTGGATTCCCGAATTATTTCTTGTTTTATTTGAATCACTGGATTTGCCTTCTTTTCTCTGTTAATGATGATGAAATTGATTTCGAGCCGGATCGAAACTAAAACTTCTTCAACTTTCGGGCTTTTTCCCGATATTTTGCTTTTTGCGGAATGCTATCGATTAACTGAGACTTCTTCGTGTTCCGGACGCGGTGCTTCAACTGATCACCGAAATTTCAGTAACTTAGCGTTGTGCCTTATCAGTCAGTTGGCGTTCATAAACAAACTTCTTGCTTAAGAGAAAAACCGCGCTAGAATCAGGACGAAAATCGATTCGCATGCACACCGTTTGAGATACGAAATATGACTGGCGAGTGTACACAGCGACGAGTGGAAGCGACAAGAGAAGAGAGAGAACATTTATCCACCAATACATGCAGCCGCATTTCGTGAGCATAAAAGTTTATGTTGCGAAGACGTTGGGAGAGCGTCCGTGCTGGCAAATAAATATTGAATGATGTCGACTGCTTTTACACTCGTATAAATCGTTAAAATTCTTTTTCTGGTCAATTCTCTCATTTACGGCGCGCTCCTTCTCTCGTCGATTCCTTTTGCGCGTATATTTACGACGCGAAGCACTACAACAACGCAATCCCCAAGAGATTTGTAAAAGAAGACAACAAGCAAGCACACTACACTCGATAGTCGAGTCAGTCGTCTGTTCCTTTTTGGCATACCATTCGCGCTGTAACCTTGAGAAGTTAATTTAATTGGATTGAGTTTGATGAAGAAGGGTGTTCAGCGAGTGGAGTGGGGGCGAAGCGGCCGTAATGCGGGAATTTCGGGGGTCGATCAGGACGATATTAATGTTTTCTGATAATTGAATTCTCTTTTCAATGGTTCTCTCTCAGAAATGCGTCATAGTTATAGAGTGGCAGCGCTGCCGGAAATATTTTGGAGGTTAGCACCGTGCCCCGGACATCTTCGGCAGTTAAAAATTCTAATCAAGTTTAGTGCCCATTTGGCCGTCACTAACTCAATTTGCCGACGACCCCAATAATGTTGATGAATATTTTTCAATGGCAAAGTTTAAATGCTGTCGACCGTAATCATGACCTATTGCTGCGTCTCCGTCTGTCAATAAATATAAATGATAATAAGAAGATTTTCTTCTTCTCCGGTTTCTGATTTGGCAAGCAATTCTTCATCATAAGCGAGCGGAATTAATTCGAGAAAAACAAAGGCAGCGACATTCGGCGGAGGAGAAAGATGGATTTATGAGTTGAGTCGAAGGGAAAAGTGTAGCACGGCGATATTAACATGAAACAAACAAATTCACCGTCGTACAATAAATAATTAATCAAATTTTTCTAATTCCTTTTGTGTTTCGGGCGTTCATCGTGTGGCGGCATGCTTGCATGTTCGTCATAAATTCGCGTAATTGTATTCATTATATGCTAATTTAATTCAACTGCCATATATTTAACATTGAAGACACATTACATACATTTAAATATGTACACAGAATTTGTGGCCAAAATAATTTTTTTACGTGACGTGACACAGTGAAAATTGAGACAATTTATGCCGCTTCATAAAATTTCTCGCAAAAAATGTTACGGCTGAGGGTGGAGACGAGAAGCGAAACGGCACTTCGTCTGGTTTGTGGAGAAAAAACGGCGGCGTCTCGTGAATGAATTGAAAGGAGAACCGTTTGTGAATGAAAATATGGAAAAATTCCGTTTTAATGACTCATAATTGAACTTCGTCGTGGCGTTTGGGTCGGAACAGAAATCACCTCTGGGGATATTTTATGGGGATGTCAAAGGGTATGGTGATTTTGAGGTTATAAACTTGGAGTTTAGACATTTCTTGATTAGTTTTTGAGGTTAAGTTTATGAAATGGAGCTTTTCATAACCTAAAACAGTTCCAACATGTTTTGTGCCATTGAATGCTACTTTCTACGTGACATAACCTCCAAAAACATAACCTCCAATGACTTCACTGAAAGAAGAAGGATAAGAAGTTAAGTTTTTCAATTTTGTTCCATTCTTTTGAAATTATCAGCTCAATGTTATATTTTCCAACCTCTAAATTTGGTTCCTTCAATTATAACCTACACAATTCTTCACGTTCCATTACCCCAAACCAACCCCACTCGCTGATAAAGTCCTAATGGCGTAATTGCTACCCCTACAGACGGAATGCAGAGTAGGCAGTCGCTTCTTCGGAACTGGCGTTAATGCGGTACATCCAAGGCCTCGGCCGACGATCCTTAGTCGACGGACCTTTAGTAGTATTAAAGGCTACTTGGGGAATTCGGTGTTCGACGAATCGTTTGATGTCAGAAACGTAAGCAAAGTATTTTTTGAAAATTCGGAAGATGAAGAAGGAAACGTGAGCAGAAAATGATGATGTTGATTCATATTTCTATTAGTGTTAATTTTATGCTTCAATCATTCCTAATGCTCTGCTCAATTGAGCTCATAATAATATGTGGATAATTAATTACACGTCGAGAGCAAGGGAGTGAGACAGAGCGCTGATGAAGGAAGAGAAAAAGCTCCACAATATCCATACAATCAAGGAATGTGATATCAGAACTTTCTATCATGCTATTTTCAATTATGATTCTTGTTCGTACAACATCAACAATACACGACTAAATTTTCTATGGCTGGCTGCCTTTCCCTTCTTATTTCGCTCGACTTTTTCGGGATGGTTTTTGAAAACACACGAAGCAAATACGAAAGGGTGGCAGCGGTGGAGCCCAACTCATCATCGTCTTTCGAAACACGAAGGCACGGCAAGCAACAGCAGCAGATACCCGAGTCGTCGGCGGGAAGGAGGAAATGAAAAGGTGCTGAGCGGGGAAGGATATAAACGTTTTGGAATTTTAGAATTTCACACCCAGCCGGCAATCAAACGCTTTCAAATTAAATTGAACGCTGGCAACCACAACTCAATCCACTCTCAGACTGGATGTTGATGATGATTGAGAATATTAAACAAGAATTCTGAATCAAGAATAATCAATAAGATAATGTGAAACCAAAAACATTGCAGAATTGCTTCTGTGAGGGGGTGGTGACGGGGTTAAGTCAACTTATTCTAATTTCTTTGAGGTTAAAGTTGATGAAAACTTTTAAAATTCACTTTAAAAGAAATGGAGTTTCAAAGCTTTTTCAAGCTTTTTATACTTTATTCGTCACCAGCCCGATGAATTCACCCCAGCATCCGAGTCTCTTCACTCGACATTCAATCTACCTCATCAAAATATGTTTTCGCTTCTCGCTCACATGGAAAGCGATGAAACAGACCTCATTATCAGGCCATTCATTTTTGAGTCGTAACGAGAGAAGGCGAGATGATTGGGGGAGGTAAAGTTTTGGTCCCGGAAAGCGGTATGGTGAACTTCCATTCATTCCATTTGACACCTTTATCAAGTTTGTTATTCAGATCAGTTATCCAGCCATTGTGCTTTGTACGTCACAGCCACCCTCTGCCACCCAACCTGAACTTTCGTCAGTTTTCTGCAAAATTTGTTAGCCATTGAACATGGCAAATAGTCCAAATTGCCGGTGCATTCATCCACCAAACATTGTTACAGTGGATTTGGAGAAGATTTTCGGATGGATTCTGATAATTTCTTACGGTTCAAGGTTATTAGAAGTATTTTGAGTGGAGTTTTCGCAAGAAATTAAACATTTATTGCAATTCACTTTGTAGGAATTGAATTTGTTTTATTATAACTATCAAACTTTCACAACATCTCAAAACCTACAAATTGTCAAATTTAAGTCACTTATTTCGATCGTGACAACAACAACAAGGATTAATTCTTGGAAAATCACTTTCGGATTCAAAAAAGGGTGAAAACGGGCGCCAGTGCTTCTCCAAAGCCGAGAAAGAAATCAAAATCCGTAATGAGAAACTTTTTCCATTTAACATTGTTTCCAAGGAGAGAACGAGTCGAAAGTTTGTTTTAATTATGTCTGGAAGCTATTGGTGTTTTCAAACAGGAAAAAATCTTCTCGTTTCAGTTCCCTCTCACTCACCCACAATCTCATCAACTCGAATCATAATTCTCGCAGTCAAATTTGATTAATTATTAAAATTTAATTTTATAAAATTTTCTTCTCGCTGCGCCAACCCGTCCCGCTCGCCCTCTCCCGTTCCGATCTTGATTCACCCTTTTTTGTGTTTTGCTGATTACTTCGCAGCGTTGAAGCAGCATGTGAAAAAAGGAATCTCACAAAGCGAAGACAACAACTTGTGATGTATGTTCGGGGTGGATGGGCGCCCGGAAATATATCATCGAGCAACAATTAAAAGAGTTTTCTCCGTTCAAGGTGGTTCCGAGCTGTGTTGGTGCCGAAGAGTTTCAGATGAAGCAGCGAGAGTTGTAAATGAGTGGCGTCGTATGATGGATTTTAATAACAGTGGAATGTTTTAATTGAATTATCGATTTCCATGGCTAAATGTGAGAGAAAAACTTGGTACAGTTGAGCGTCTTGGAATTGAAGTTGTTAAAGTGATTTTTAAAGCGTCAGGTTGAACGTTAATGTGTAGAATGTCAAGGTTTTTAACGGAAAATTTAAAACCGTGATAGAAATATGTCGTTAATTGTAAAAATTTGAGGTTATTTTATAAAAAAAAAAGCTTCAGAAATCTGTTTTTATGCAAGATAGTTTTTAAAGTTTTTGCTGGCATATTGTCTTTTTCAAAGTCTTTTGAGCCTTTTGAGGTTATTGAAAATATGATTGAAATAACTAGGGTGCTTTACTGATAACGAACACTCTTATTGATGAAGGAAATCCTTTTTCCTTGTGTTGTTCTCAAACACAACTTAGAGATTTTCTGAAAGAAGAAGCTTAAAAAGGTTGTTTGGATTTATCAGTAAGGCGTGTTCATTATCGGTAAATCATCCTACTGAAATTGAATATCGTTTATTTTCAAGAATAAAGTGTTGAGTTTATATGAGCGAATCTCTACTGTCACGAACTTTTCAAAGAATTTCTAGGTTAAATTGCATAACAAGCTTCTAAAATGGACAGAATCGATGTGATTGCAAGATAACAACAACACAGGCTTCGTTGCTACCTTAAATTGCCCCAAAAATTACCTTGCCACCCCCGCAAAAACTGTTATTAGACAGCGCTTCCTTCGGCTTCACCCGAAAAGTCAGCAACAGAAACCATTCCAGTGAATGAAAATTAGCCAACCTATCTTGATATAAAAATAATTTGTTTGTGTCGATGGAAAATTGTGTGGAAACGGCGTGTGAGAGAGAGCGGTGAGTAGCGCGGGTGTGAGCTTCGAAAAATTAAACCCTTCTTCGTGATTAAATTATCCCCCGTTTTTCGCCTCGCTCAACTTTTTTGCTTCTCTCGTGCTTAAGTCGTGCCTAGAACGAACAGGAAAAAGTAAATTTTTAATCAACACTCTTCTGAACATCCCTTTCGCCGTGTCAGCCCTTGATTAATCAAGAAATTCTGTGTCTCACAACTGCTTCCACTAAACTAGCTTTGAAATGAGTCGGTATAAGGTGTGTAGCCTAAATGAAAATGCGCTGAACGTTTGTCGCGGGTTCGACGATGGTTTTCGTTGTGTCGTCGGTGGAAATTAGTGGGAAGGGGTGGCAAGCGCTAAGAGAATTAAAAGAAAAGTTTTCTTCACAAACAGCAAAAAAACGAGTAAGCGGAGCTCTAAAAAAATCTAATTAAGAAGAAAATTTTATTTACTTTTAATATTAAATTAATTAATTAAATTTTCCCCTTTATTGTTCATCATACTTTGTTTGGCGGCGGAGCGAACAAGAGCAGAAAGTGAAGGATTGGAGGGAGACCCGAACAAGGATCTCGTCGGCGGAGAGCGGGAAAGGGTGCGGAGAAATTTTAATTAGTTTTTCATCTGGCATTCAAGCTTTTTGTTGAAAATACAGCTAATTTTCAGTTTGTGGCATATTAGGGAGGCTGATAACAGGCAGATCGGGCCGTGGTGTGGGTGATTAGCAGAGGAAGAACTTGTTAAAAAATTATAAATTACATTCAAACTGTCAGGCTGCGTTCTGCAACTGAACGAACACAGGCCAACAACTCGTGCGAACTTTTCTTGTTCCCATCCGGACGGAAAATGATGGAGAATGCGAGGGAAACAATGTAGCAGCGAGTGCAGCGAAAATAGAAAATTGATTCCGGTGATTCATCAATGTAAAAATTTGGGGGCGGAACAGGATGGCTCTAGTCTCCAGTAAAACCGATAATTAAAACGATGTCAATGAAGCAGCGTCTGATGAACATTTTGACTCAATTCAATTAAAGAGTGAAGGTGCAATTAACAAACGACGTCAAGTGGGGTGGACGGGTTGGAAAGCGAGTGCGTTGAAAGGGTTGAAACCGGTTTTAATTGTGACTGGGGTAGTTAGGGGCTGATAGGTGGAGGTGATCAAAATAAAATGGTACAAGAATAGAATTTTTAAAACCTGGTGGCGCCACGAGTCGAAAATCAGCCAAAAGTTACAAAAAAAAAACAGTGCCACCAGGAGTAACACCATTTAGACTGTATTATTGTAATGACCACCAGGTGGCGCTGCAGAGACAATTTCAATGTAAATCATCGAATTTTGTCTGTTTTTTATTGAATTTGATGTCGTCACAAGTCACTTCATCCTTCCCAAACAACATCACAGTAACATCACTCAAGAACCACCCCCATTGGACTTCACCTCAGTCAAAAAATGTTTTTTTAATGAATCGACGGGTGCAAACGAAAAACTTTTCTCCCATGCACCGCTGACGAATTTAATGAATCATGCTACTGAGATTTCACCACAAAATCTGTCGAATCCGGAGAGATAAAAAGAGAACAACATTCGGTGCTGGCGCGGAGGAAAGACGAGGATAAAATTAATGATCAATCAAAAGCACAAAGTTTTGCATTCGTGCTGTCGTCATTGCCACTCGGCGGCGCGATGGGGAGAGAAAGGGTTCTTCGACGTGTGCGAACGAAAGTGCATGGTGAAAATCAAATGCCGAGCAAATGAGCCTCAGCGGAACCATTTTTTGAACTTCTAATTAAAATGCTGCGGCACGAAGCATCGAGTATTTGCTCGAGTATCGTTTTCTCCATTCATTTCGTCCGCACAAGTGACGGTGGGGCGCAAAAAGAGACGAAGCGTCGACGACGAAAGTCTTAATTGGCACTTTTCAGAGAGTTTGAGTCACTTGTTGGAGATTCCTTTCTTCTCCTCGTCCCCATCTCGTCATTTCGTGTTCATTTTGCAACAACAATTTCGACCGGAGAATTTTTTGTCATTCTTTCACGGAGCACCCGTAATTGCATTCAAGGGAGAAGAAAAGGAATTAATGAGTAATCAGTGCTGAGGTTTATTTAACCATCGTCGCTCGCTCTTACTTCTAATTGTAATTGATTACAACAAAGCCAACAATAACAAGCACAAATCGTCGAATAAGCTCGAGCTTCCAAAGCCCCATCAACACCGCCACAACCTACAACAACAACAAGAGAGTCATTATCTGATGAGGCTTTAATGTTTTCATTGAAGCTTTTAACATCGCTCGATGGATATTATCATAATTATACCGGTAATCAATCAATACACATTATTTGTTGAGTTGAGCCATTGAGAGTTGTGTTTGATTTTGATTTTGATGTTTGTAATGATTTCGACATTTCACAAGCAAGCATGCAGCCTTTTCACTGGAAGCGATTTAACGGTGCAATTACTTACTGATTCCTTAATTATTTATTAGTGAAAAGCGGAGCTGATTGCCGGCAGGAGTTTCATTAAGGGTTTTTGGGGAATTAGCAGCGGGTTAATCTCAAGTTACACTAAACGGAATTTGATTGAGAAAGAGAGTGGAATTTAAAATGCAAGTATGATCAAGTTCGAATCTTACTCAAGTAAATGTTTAACCATTCAATTTTTAACAAAAGTATAATTACTTATGGCTTAAATGCTTTTTGTCTGTGAAATCAATGAACATTTCTTTTAATCGAGTTTCCCTCAAAATCATAAATTTTAACTCACTCAAAAGTTCAGCTTCAAAGTCTAAGAAAATTTAACTGTGATCTTCGATGAAACTCTTTTGCTCTCGAATTTCCTTCATAAAACACGATTTCATCTCCATTGTGTTTTTAAATTCCCTCAAAATTTGGATAAACATCAAGTTTTCTCCGCAACTCGACCTCACCTGAAGGCTTTGCGTCCAATCTTTTTCGGACACTTCGATAAATGACAAAAAAGTATTGCGTAGTTGCATATGTGGGTGGATCACCTTAAGCCATTCGCCTTTTTATGACAACGTGCATGAAAGACAAAGTTAATAATAATAAACTGCCTTCTGTGTGTCTTTTGCTCTGGTTGGAAAGCTGCTTTGAGCGGTACAAAGGAAAAGAGTTGTTCCGAGAGAACCTGCATTCAACAACAACCTAGACAAATTAAAAGATAACAAAATTTCCTGTCCTTGTTCTAGGATATATTTGCCGATAAACATTTTCCTTTCTTTTGTCTTCTCAAAAGACGAAGAGTGCATATTAAAATATGGAAACCGAACACAGCTTCGTTTGATTTTGAAAATTTATTGAAGTTTTCATTATCCGACTGCTTTTAATTGCCATGTTTAGAATGGCAAGGCATTAAAACACTCCTTTAGCATTGAGTGAATTCATCTAAGGCAAGAATTATCATTAAAAACTTCTTAATTTTCTATTGTTGATCAATTAACTTAGCAGTTATAACTTGTTTGAAAAGATCTTCAACTTTTTAGGTTAAGAAACCCACTGAAGCAATTAAAAGTTTCATTTTCAAATTTGTTCTTGTGCATTCAATAAAACTACTGACTTCGAATAACTTGCTGTTTTGCTGCGAACTTTTAAATTTGAGGTTAGAAATGTAAAAAAGCAAAATTCTCAAATAGATAACCTAAAATTAACCAAACTTTATTCTCTCTCTGCGCATTACTTGCACTAGACGGCTTCCAGCTCATCCGTCAAAGTTTGCACTTGATAATTAAATAAGTCGCGTCATTAAAGCTTTATCTGTTTGCAGCAGTGGATGAAACCGCCAATAAGATGTAAAACATGACATTCGCTGAGTTGTAATGATGCTTGCTAATGAGATCGGTATCCCGATGCAGTTGATGCAGTGTAGCGACTGCCTGTAAAAAGATGAAAAATGACATAAACATAATGAAATAACGATGTTGATGTGCAACAATCTCGCGCTCTGTCTCTTTTACAATTTTAACCGCCGTCACAAGTGTGTGCATCCACTCATGGGAGTTCAAGCTGCATCCAATTAAGATAATAAAAATTGCAGCAGTCGCACCGGAGCTTAATTGGGATACAAAAGGGAGAGACGGAGAAGTTTAAAAGCTGATAATTTTATATCGTCGACGATATAATACATTTCGTTAACGCAATTTGTTGGCATTTTTAAATTAAATTAATTTAAGTTCATTACGGTCATTCCGCGTTGCGCTTTTCTTCCTTTCATCTCGTTGTGGCCAATAATTTCCAACGAGTCGCTTCGATAGCCATTCGAAGGCAGTTCCGAGACGTTCATTACAATTTTGCGAACCATAAATAAAGTGCAGGCAGCACTTAGCTCGGTTCATGAGTTCCCTTGTTCGTATCACTCTTAGCTGCGGTCATGATCACTCATGATGTGCTGTGAGAATCATTAAGTATCGCCGCTTTGGTGTCCGAACGTTGAGATTGAAGGTAGTGTTGGGATAATTATTAGATTTGAAGGTCAAGTTGATGAACATTAGTTGAAAAGTCTGCCAAGTTTTTCACAATGCATGAACAATCGAAGTTCTGATAACATTCTTGCATGCAAACTCCCAACAACGGAGGCGCTAATCATATTTCATGTGTTCACCTTTATGGTGCATTCTCGACTCAGCAAACGAGCCGGTGAGTGAATGAGTGAGACGAGATCGAAAATACGTGATAAAGTTTAATTAAATTCCAATTTTGCTGCTGATGTTCGCCCAAGCATGGCCATCTGTATCCAGCGTTTCGACTTCTTTTCCTAGGTGGGAGTTTTTTTGAGGTTATATTTGGGTGATTTGGATTAAAAACCGTGTCAGAACCTGTTAAAGTTACTTAAAAATCAAAACTTGAAAGAAAAAACTCTACAAATTTAATGGATTTGAAACTGAACTAAAATGTCCAGACTCTAACCTCAAAATCTTGACAATCTCTAAGATAAATACTTTCCCGACTTAAAAATCAATTAAAAACTTTCCAAGACTCCCAGCTTTGCAGATAACAGTCAGTGCTGATCGAAGCATCGAAACATAAAATAATTTAATTAAATAAATTGCTGCTGTTTATCGATTTTTTCTTGCCCACTGCTGACTTTTTCTTCTCTTCCGTCTCCACATACTCTTCAAGCTAGAAATGTTCCTGTTGATCTCTGTAAAGCAGAGCAAAATTTCAACTCGTTAGCTTTAATTTGATTGTTGGCGAAGTCAGAGAAAATTGCTTAATGACATTACTATTGTTGGAGACTCAAAGATCTCGTTGATTTTCACTGAAAATGGCTGAATAATGTTTGATTGAGGCCAACATAAGTGATAAATAATGAAGCGACATGCGGGACTGTTGCGAAGAACGCAAAAGAAGACAAGAAAGGCTTATCGACAATCTTTGCAAGTCAGACAGACAAACAAACAAACAAATACGAACCGTAATTAAATGTTTACGCAATTTTCAATTGAAGTGAAAGTTACAATATATGTAATCTTTCGGGATCATAGATGGTGTGGGGACGATTCCGAGATTTTGTAGCAAAACTTATTAAGAATTAGAGAAAAAAACGGTAAAAAATGTGGATTATGAAAATTTATTACACTTTCAAGGACACTCTGAATGCAAAGTTTTCAATTACTGACTTAGAAACTTACAAAGTGACATTCACAACGTACTCCCCTAACTTCTCAAGCTTTGATCTCGATACAAGTCACACAAAACTTTCTTTTAGTTCGTTGATAAAAATTTAATTTCTCGTCGCGATCGTAGAAGTTTATTCCGCTGGTTTGGTGCAGCAATATTTTCGACTTCAAGCGCAGTGCACTGCAACAAATTCAAAATAAAACATTGATAAATTCATATAAATATCTGCTTTTGTATCTCGCCGGTGAAAATCAGCGAAGGCATAAAGTGGAAGAGAGACAGAAGGCGAAATGTCTTGTCGTGACTGGCTGCAATCGTGACTCGTGGAAAATCTTTTCTTGCTGTCTCGCTTGCCTTCTTTAATGCTTCAAGTGCCTTCGTAACAATAAAAGTCATAATGGATAATGTGAATGGGTGAATATCACATGAATAAAACAATTTCTTAAAAATTCCTGCCATTCTCCCTTCGCTTTCTGCAATGCTTAGACACAAATTTTCTGTGTTTTGTTTCTGTTTTTAATGTGCAATAACACTTGAGAAGAATGTTCGAGGCAATAATTTCCCCCGAACATAAACAAATTTATGAGCACAAAGGCAATGCACGAGAGAAAAGTGAAAACGATTGAAATGGTAAATCGATATGTCGGGTGAACAAAGCAGGTGTTTTGAATAAACATTGAGAAATTCTCGGAATTCGTCGAGAAAAATTAAAAATCAACAAATTGCTTACAAATTCTTTAGACTGAAGATATTGCATTCTCGTGATGCTGATCGAGGTATCGGAATTCCATCTTTTCCGTTCCCACTCGACGCCCACCAGTTGCACATTTTACCAGAAAAAAACTTTTGCTTCACCTCCAGCGTGTGAGTCGGCACAGCCAAACTGCCTTTCAAGATCGCTTTTCACAGACAATTTTCTTTGTTTTGCTTCGGAGAGATTCAAAGCGTGCTCAAGTTGAGAGAAACACGTGTTTTAATAATGTGATAAATTGTTGTTTCATGACTTGTATGCTTTGAATAGATTTTCATGTTGTCGGCGAAGTCGTTAAGTGAAATTTTTCTTCGAGATTTGCTGCTTGCTCAGTGACAGTGAAAAATGCTGCGGAAACGATGTTTATGGAATATGCTTGCTGTGTTTTCCTCGGTGGTTGGGATGTGGTGGCTACGGTGGCTTGTTGTTTTTATGCAAGGCATGGATGGAAGAAAATGCAGCTTGCCTAGAATAAAAGTTTTTGTGACGTGTATTTGAAAGCGCCGTTGTTGTTTTTAGTTTTATTTTATTCCAGAAGGCAACTCTTCGCCGATCAGCACCGCAATCCCCTTGCTAAATTCACTCTTCCAAGTGACAGTATCAAAAATCCATTCAAAATCAATCAATCTGTTACCATTATAAAACAATTTCTCTCTTTTCTAAACTTTCCTGTTCTTCACTTTCGCCGATGACAATGAAAAAACTTTATTTTTCTGCATGCATAAATCCGACCAAGTGTGTTTACAACATCCTGCTGGAAGAACTGGAGATAATCGGTTGATTTGATATGCAAATCGGTGAATCCTTCGCCTTTTCCCGATGACCAACTGACGGCAGGTCTACGCTGTGCTGTTGGAGAAGAGTAAACATTAGGCGAGGGTGAGTTTTCGAATATTTGATGTGTGAATAAAATTTTCCGGGATTTTGTCGTGTTTGTGAAAGTTGGTTTAGTTTCGAGATAAAATCACAATCTGGCGGATATATTGAATATGGAAATTATGCTTGAACACAATGTGTGCTATGACGCTAGGTGATGATGATAGTTTAAAGTAGCTGTAAAGCGCAATTCTGCTTTTTCCACTTCGGCACTCGCCCGTTCCGATAAATTGCGATTGAATTGTACTTTTTCAAAGCGCTCGAAACGCCCAAAAAATGTGAATTGGTGTCGTACATGGGTTCGTGCGATCGCACATTGGGTCACACGAACAAGTATGCATGTTTAAGGTGCTTGCTTCTTTTTCACACGTTATTGCTGAAACTGTTTCTTCTTGAGTAAATTAAAAAATCATCAACAAAATTTTAAGCACACAAGCAGCAACACAGCGAACAGTGCCGAATGAAAACTGTCAAGAAACTGAAATAAAATTAATTAAAGTCCTAAACTTGGCTGTTCTCCGTTTCAACTTTCACTTTATGCTACTAAACTTCACCGAAAATGGAATCATTTATTTTTATTGTCACGATGAAAGCTTATGGCTTCAACTTCAGGAGAAAGAAAACTTTTCAAATAGATTTTTATTGCACAGTAGTTTACTAAATGATTTTTTTGACGGAGAAAATAAAGCAATAAGCTGAACGTATCAATTGTGAGTTGTTTTCGGGGTTAGTTCAAGGTTTCGTGACAATAAAAGTTAATTGTAGGTGGAATAAAGGGAAAACTAGTAATGAAATTTTTCGAGTTTTGTGTTGCCGAGATGAGAGACAAACAGTCAGATTTGTGTAAGAAGGAAAGCGTTTGGGCTGAAAGGAAAGCATTCGGATTACATTTGAAAACTGGAATTGTTAAATAAATTTGCATTTGATATTAAAAAAATTAGAATTACACTTTTGACAATTGTTTTTATCTTCAGAACTTATATTTGCTAATAAATTTTCCGTCACTCCCGGATGTTCCCATCTGTTGCCATTGAAACTAACTGAAGTGAACTTTCTTGTTGATACCACAAACTGATTATCATCGTAGTTTAATTTTAGCATTTCCTGTAAAATTTAATTGGATTTCAACACAAGATTCCTAACAAAGGAAGTTCGATAGTGATCTGGTAGGGTTCACGGTGAATAAAAAATCTTAATTAAGCTTCACTGGCAAGTCTTTAAAGCTTGATTTCGACCCAATTTAATCCGCCACGAAAATCTCGAGCAATCCCTTCAAGATCTCCGATGCATGCAAAGTTCCCTCTGAACCCAAACATCGTCAAAGATAAAAGCTGCAGAAGAACTTGAAGTAAACAAACATTACCTTTAGTTTTATTGTCATGGATTTATCAGTTCTTAATCTGTTTCATTCATTAGCAATCATTACTGCAGTTGTTAAAGAGAGAAAATCAGGCATTAGCGTTGTTGGGATTGCTTCGCCGACTTCCCAAACAGTTTTGTTTACTTTTTCCCCTCATTAGATGCGCTGATTATCATCAAAGTTGAAGTAATGAAACAAGTCATTATTAAGTTTGTGGTTCAAGAGAGAGACACAGAGGCGCACACGGAATGGAAAGAAATCAAGATAAAGCCTAAAACGACGGAGACTCGTTAAATCGCTTTACCACATGATCATTAACGAAACTGCAGCATTAACATCTGCATCGTCTCTTCTCCGCGTTCTCGTTCAAATCGCATTTTAATGACAACCATAAGAAGGTCATTACTTCGGCGTAACTCTGGCGAAAAGGAGGTGAAGCTGCACTTTCAATTAAAATCATGACCTGAAAATGCAGGCG
>JPYR01000313.1:64291-85766 GCA_000775305.1 Belgica antarctica
CGTACACATTTATGTTTTATAATCTTAAATATCGTTAAGAATCTAGCTCTAACAATCTCATTCAGAAAGTGTTTAAAATGCCAGGCCATTGACTCGTTATCTCCTTCTCGCTTCTCCCTCGCGCGCCACAAAAGCGAAAAATATGCCAGAACAAGAGTTTCGAGAGGTCAGGGGTTCTCCGCTGCTTGTGAAGGCGAAACTTACAATTAATTACGTCAAAAGTCGTGTCAGTGAACAAAGAGAAAAGCAAATCAGAATGAAACGGAACGAGAAAAGTTTTTAGCACCTGATCTCCGGCGACGCTTCAACAATAGCGCTTTTGACTCGACCCGTCTTCGTGTCTTTTCAATCGCGTCTCGAGTTCTAGATTTTCGAAGTTTTCTTTTGTTTTTCGATTCCAACCGAAAAAGCAAAGAAGAAATCGGACGTAAATTATAGGTTGTCGGTGGTTCCCGGGGCACTCGTTCAGCCCTCTCTTTCTTTTCTCTTTTTAGTTTTTGATATTTTACTTCTGATAATGTGTAAAAGGTAATTATACTCCATCAAAGCCGTATTATGTGCACGAAAGATTTGTAATTTAGCTTTTTTCGTCGATCAACCAGAGCCGTTTAAATCTTTTATTGCTTCGAGTGCCCTTTTAATGATAATTAATAGCTTGATTTCAAACGCACTGCAATTAAGTTCGCGTCTGATTCCGACATAGACATTGTGTTCAGACACGAAGATTATGATTTCGGTTCAAACACGATTGTACGTGATAAATTTGAAGGCGATGTCAGCCAATTACCACAGACAGCGGTGCTTCCAGGCACTGCTAACCAGCTAGGCACTGAAAAATATTTTGGACTAAGTCATCAAATCAGCTCAAATCATAATGAAAACAAAAGTGTTCCGTTGGATGAAGAAGATTAACAAATAATTTAGTCTCAGCAACAAGAATTTACATTTTACAAATTTTTTTCAAGTACTTTCGGAACGTGTTTTCGCGGTGGTTTTGAGGCAGCTTTGCTTTAACGTAAGTTCGATCGCGCTTTGGCTGAACGGTGCGGGTACGCGAAGGTGTCATTGAACGGGTTCGTTGGCGCTTCGTAGCTGTCTTGTGCGGAGAACGGCCGCGTTCTTGCATCTTGCGCAGATCAGCTAGATTCATCGTTTTTTCAACCGGTCGTTCTGTGAAAAATTGACCGATGATCAGAGTTTGTCATGAAAAATCGAATCAAAATTCTTACTTTTAGCTGCACCGCGCTTGCGTTTTATTGTAGCAGTCCTTACTTGAGCCCTCGTGTAACTATTGTTGCCAGTTGGTGCCTTCGTGTAAGTTTTGTTGCCAGTTCGTGCTATCGTGTAGGTCTTGTTGCCAGTTCGTGCCTTCGTGTAAGTTTTGTTGCCAGTTCGTGCTATCGTGTAGGTCTTGTTGCCAGTTCGGGCTATCGTGTAGGTCTTGTTGCCAGTTGGTGCTATCGTGTAGGTTTTGTTCACAGCCTGATCCTTCTTGATTGTGCGGGTAGTTGATGCTGAGCGCGGACGGGTCGTTGCTTTCTTTGTTTTTGTCAGATCAGCCAACAGCATTGTCTTCGCTGCAATGGCACGAGCTGAATTTTTTTTTTATTGAAAAACCTGAATCTGATTTAAAAATTCTTAAACTCACCTTTGGCGGCGGGCCGCTTCTTAGCAACCTTTTTGATTTTCTTGTTGATTGCTTGGTTGTTACGTTTTCGTGGTGCACGTTTTGTTGGCCGAGATTTTGAACGAGATTTTAATGAAGAACAAGCGTCCATTCTGTCTACAGCAACAGGAGAACTTGACCAATCGGCTTCCAGGCTTAGCATTGGTGATGTTGGACGAGAATTTTCACGGCTGCGGGGTCGCGGCACACGCTCAATAAACTGTGGTGCAGCCAAGAGATCACGAGAAATGGGTGGGAGAGAGCTGCAAATAGAATCACCATCGTCTTGTGCCAGAAACCGTTCGATGAATGGCGCAACTTGGATGTCCAAGGTTCTCGGAAGACCTGGTGAACGAGATCGTGCTCGGGAAATATCAGCCTGCCCTTGCTGTGACTCCATAATTTGAATCCCTTCTATTGCTAGCACGACTGGCAATTGAGCTTCCACTTCCATCTGGTCGGCTACTTCTCTTGGGTCCATTGCGAAAAAATTTCTGGGATAAAAAATAAATAAGATCTGAACTTGAAAATGATGAAAGTTGAATGAAATTTCATGCAGTTTTGGCAATAAGGTAAACTAAAAAAGATGTCTTCGATTAAAAGTTGCAAATTGAAAATCTGGAGTCTACCAAAACAAACTGTTGAACATCGCTGGAAAACTTTCACGTTTCGTATAAAGTTGCGTAATGCAACTTAGTGGGTGGCAATGATCCACTTTAAATTTCTTCCAACTTTGCTGACGTCACGAAGTTCTCGCACCAACTTGAAGATCCTTGACAAAGACAAACAGCAAAGTTCGTTTCCATAACAGAGCGATCCCAAACCGAATACTTGCAGCTCATGAGAAACAGCACGAAAACACGAGACAAAGATGGAAAGAAGAAAAACTCTAATCCGAAACCACTCAATCTTCTCGTCATTATCGATTGTGGAAGAAAAGACAAAAGAAACAAAACGAGAAAAGATTTTTCTCCTTCGACGCACTCCGATCCGACTTTTTTTTCGCAGAGACATGAAAAAGGTGAAGAAATGCCAATAATTCCGTCTCTCATCCTACTCATCGAGCCTCTAATATAATAATTACAGCAATCATCTCACAAATTTCATTAGCTTAACGATTGAAGTGAGACACGTAAAAGATATAACGCGATGACTCTGCGTCATGCCTCTCTGGCGGACGTCTTGATTACTGTTGATTTGAGATTATTAATTGGAATTTGAGGAACACAAATTGTCGATGAAGTGAACGTGAAGACGTGAAACGCCTCAAATTGTGCATTCATTTGATCGATCACATTTATTTATTTATTGGTTCTATCGATTTTACAGTAGGAAGTCCTAAAAATCCTTGAAAGTCATTCTTGAGCTGTGAATTCTTTATTTGATTAGATAAGTGTTATGCTTTATAGGGTTGAATTCCTTGGTTTTAACGTAATTTTAATCAAACTCAAAGTGAAATCCCACTTTTGACAAGAAAATAAACCAATTAAATCGACAGTCAACTGTAATTTTTGCTTCCGCATATCCTACCGAAGGTAAATGACCTCAATTCCGAGACATTTTTTCAATAAAATTCGGCTGACTAATCGATCTAATTTGTCACAATCACTCGTAATGAGAATAATTTTCAGGCAGTTTATGGCAACGGTCGCAACCAAACACGATTCGTCACCTTGGAAAATTCAACAAGAAAATTTCGTGTTTTGATTTATTAACACGTGGAGTGAAGTGAAAAAGCGGCTGACATTCGATGATAATTTATTACATTTTGCCGTTGTTCATGTACAACTTTCTCGGTGGCACGGTGTCGGGACAAGCTTCTTTATACTTTTTGATGCGACGACACTGCTTCTTGTCGGTTGACAGTTCCGGGCAGAAATCGGCGAGTGATCCTTTGATGCATTCGTAAAACCAGAACTCGACGGAGAATGCTTCTTTGCCGGCTTTTTCGTCATCTGAACGAGAAAAATCAGCGAGAATTACAGGGTTTATAGTAAAAACCAAACCGTGAACTTGTTTTTCGCAAGTTGCGACCGCTTTTTCAATCGTGGGCTTCCACTTCGGGTCATTATTGGAATTTTTAATTAAAGTCTCAGTTGCGATTGTAAAGTTCCAACCATTCAGACCTTTGATACCAGATGAAGTCAGCATCATCGTCGCCTGGCATTCCATGTTACCCAAATTGGAAACCGTGTCTGTTCCACATTTTTCCACGCTTGAACTTCGAAGTTCGTTGCTGAAAAGCTCCGGTCGGTGGTTGCAACAGTATTCTGGAAGTTTCACGATCCACCTTGGCCAATTTGTGCATGCTTGCGTCAAGTTCTGGCATTTCTCCATAAACTCTTCAACAGGATCGCAGCTGATGTCTTCAATCGTTTCAACGCAGTGTTCAATGAATTCTTTTTTCATGCAACTTTCAAAAATTTCAAAAGCTTGCTGCATGGACTTGGATCCACTATGATCGATGTGGCATTTTTGTAGTGCATCGTGAGTAACTCCACGCCAAGCACGTTCAGCAAGTCCAAACTTGTCGTACATAGTTTCCGCACCTGTCAAATTCATCTCACCTCGTCGCATGACCATGTTGTTGGTCAGAAGACAGTTGATTGCGCAGTCAGCGTTGTTTTTCTCCTTGTCTTCAGAACAAATGAATTCGCAGGTTCCAACAAGTTCATCGTCGAACATAATTGGAGGATTGCAACATTCTTCAAGACTTTTTAGTTCTTTGGGGTAAGGTGTGCACGAAGTTGGGTTTGAAGGTGGATTTGAATGATCTGCAGCTGTTTCAGTTGAATGTTGTTCTGATCCAGATGAACTTTCAGAACTTGCAGAATGATCTGCACTTGTGAAGCCTTCAGCTGGTGCAGAAGTGACAGTGGCTGCTTTTGAATGTTCAGCAAGTGTGTTGGCACTCTCTTCAGTTTTAGCTTTTGAGAGTCCAAGTAGCTGTAAGTCAATGTCATTAAAATGTCACGGGTTTCACCTTCAAATCGAACTCGCCATTGAAATTAAACACAAAATAACAAAACTTCTTAACATCTTAATATTCAAAACGCGTTTGATTTGAAATCCGCACCAACAAGTTCTAGTTAAACCCTTGCGTTCGCTTGTTAACGGAAACTGTCAAGTTAAAAACGTTTCTCATGACTTCCGAGTGTGATGACGAATTTTGTTCAAAAACACACCCGACAACGCTTTCCGATTGATTTTCAAAACAGAATGAAATCATTCTCAATGCGAGAACGTTGTGATCAATTCCAAAATAGATTTTCATGGAAATAAGACGGGATTGGGTGGGAGTAAAACGTCAGAGAAGGAAATCAATTTAGTAAATTGAACTATAGCATGTAATTTGGTTTATTTTTGAGAGCGTTCCACTCACTCCCCGCCGCCCCACATAATGTTCACAGATTTAGATGGTGAATTGGATGTGATGGTCACTTGGCACAACTCGCAATCACATCCGAAATATTTTTCTCTCGGAATATCCATTTCGCAAATTAATTCGAACGTCTGATTTACAATTTTTTAATTTCGATATTGGACGGACGGACCTTCCTCACCGCTGATGTTACGTAATTGATGTTTACATGCGATTTGCACGGAGTGGATTTACGACGGCCAACATAAACTTTTCCCATTTTCCATTCAGGAAAGCATCTCCTCAGCCTATAATTAATGATGTTATTTGCAAGAGAAGCAACACAGCCAACAACATAATAAGTCTACTAATTAAAACAAGACTTTTTAATTGATAATTTTTCCCTCAAATTAATTTTCTTAGTTTCGAAACTTTGCCTTCGTTCATGTCAACAGAGAGAAAGGCGAAAAGAGTCTAAAAAAACTTTTGCGTTTCCTTGAGAACTCCTTGTTGAAAGAGTTGGACGGGAAGAAGCTATTTTGTTCAACTTTTTACATTAATTATAGTTTTTCCTTTTTCCACACAGTTTGTGAGAAGAAACTCGAATTCAAAACAAGATAATTGTTAGCAAGCTTAAATTTAATGATAGCGATAATTAAAAAGAAACTTTAACAGAAGGAATTTCGATGGGAAGGAACTGATGGGAAGTTTTGAGGTTAAAGTGGTGGTGTAATTTGTTATGCATCTAATCTGTAATCGACACTTAGCTTAGAAAGCTTTCTTTTCAGGTAACTTTAAAAGCACATTTTTCAATTGATAAGATACACGGAATGTGGCTGATTTGAATGCAAACACTATGAAGAAAAAATTTTATGTTACACTCCAGGTTCAAACCCTGACTGTCAATTAATGATGTGTATTTTGTCGCTTTCCGGTGTCTAGCAAAGACCTGAGCACAAATGCATAAGCACAAATAAAATCCTAGGTTCAAATCCCAACGAAACCGAACGAATTACTTTGAAACTTCACAGTCAAAATAGCACAAATCATCCAGTTTGCATCCCTCGTAAAATTTTCTTGTGACCTGTTGTTTAAAGAAAATTGATTTTCCCGCTTCGCCGACTAGAAACAAACGAAAGTCTTGTCAAAACTAGACACAGCCGCGCTCCACCCACACAAGCAAATGGAATTTTCCAAAAGAACGAAACTTAATTATTAATGCGCATTTAGCCTCAAACCTCTTAATTTTCCGGTTCATTGAAAAAACCTTCGACTGCAGATTCGTGACGAGCGAAATAGTCTGGCGGACAGAAAAGTAGACCGTATTGGGGATGGAAAATAGCTAGAAACAAAGGCGAACGAACCAACAGAGGTTGAAAAACAGAAACTCAACGAATTTACAAATAATTTTAATGCTGGACGATTAGCACGCCAACCTCCGAAAGCAGTCTCGCTTCATAAAAAGTCACCCGTTAAATATGAAAAATATTCTGCCGCCAACACGTGTTCCTTCACATGCTATTTTTCATGACTTTTTTCCTCTTCATTTTAATTGAATCAAATGGCGGATTTTCATCCGTGGCGCAAGTTGATCGAACTTGTAGGAAGTTAAAATATTTATCAAACTTTTAAATATTCATCAGATCGAAAAGCTTCAGTCGCCGGAAGTCTCGTGGGAGTTCAAATCGAGAGATAAAACAACTGGACAAATGTTGAAATATTTATTTTGAACTCTTCTGGGGAACGAGAAATTGCTTAAGCGGGGAAAAAAGTAAACGAAACTATAGCTGAATTAATTGACAATTACGATCATAAATGTTTGACGATTCACTCGATTGTCAGATTGTCTGGATTGCTTGCACAATTTTAAAAAAATGAACCTTTAATCTGTATTAATTTTCGTGTGGAATGAAGCAGCGGGTTTTCGGATTAGATGTTCGAGAGTTCTGAGCATTGATTATATTTCCTGGTCGGTTGTAATTGGTTTCTGATGCTTGGAGACGCTTCAGTGTATAATGTGACGTAATTTGCAGGAATTGTGAGCACTTTAACGACTTTAGAGTCAAGATACAAGTGAAAAAACTGAATAATAACTTGCAAGGCCAAGTGACAACACAAACCAGCTTCCTCACCTTAAAACTGTCACGAAACTTACTCCTTTCCCATCAGGAATCCCGCAAGCGCTATCCCTGTTAGCAACCCCAATTAAGGCAAGTGTTCCTGCTCTCGACATTCACCCGCAACGACGAGTTTCGTCAGGGGCTTCTGTCTCTTCGGGGGTGGTTAGTTTGAAAAAGGATGGAAAGAAATTAAATTAGAACAAACATGAAATCGCTTTGGTGCTTCCAACAAAAAAGCAAGTGAAAGGAACGACAAGCCGTTTGCTCACATGAACAACGAGAATCAAAAAGGAGAAAGAGTTCATAATTATCTTCATAATTAAATAAAGAGTCGGAGAAGAGATGCACATTATATGGCTGAGTAAATAAAAAGGGATAATTGCTGTTTAAAAGCTGGAAAAACTTTTGCTTTTCCGTAGGTACAGGCACACACGCCATGCCATCAACGACCGCTTCTCTATTATCTCGTTTTACAGACGAAGCGGAAAACTCATGGAAAAGTTTTGAGCCCCAACATATTTTGCGCTTCTTCTTTCCCTATGAAAATAAAGGAATTAATTGCTGAAAAAAACTTTTTTATTCTATTCCCCACTTAAACTAAACTATTTAGAACTTCCACTGGCTCGCATTCTCGTCAAAAACGGAACTTTTGTGATCCGATTCATGAATAAATTTCTAGAATTTCTCCGAAAAAATGCTACAGTGGTAAACTAATAGAGAGAAACTAACTTTGTTTCCGGAACGAAAATTGTTTATGTTCTGGAAAAGTTGTGGATTTTTAAGGGCAAACAGTTTTTTTGCTAGTTGAACACGAGAGTTAATTATATCAGGGAGAAAAACTAACATCGATTAATTAGCAAAGCTGTCAAGTTTCAAATTACAATTAATTTTGCGCTCGTGTGCATGCGGCTTTGTGGTGGAATTTCGGGTTCCAACGGTGACAGTGATTTTCGGATTTTAGGTGGAACAAAAAGTTTTGAAGGGTGGAATTTTTTGACATTTGGAATTTAAAGTAAAATTGAATAGAAAAATTCTTGATTTGATTTTAATTGAAGCGTGGTTGAGAATCTGCAAAGTAAGATAAGGATTTGAACCTGAGTTTTACTGGAATTTAAAGCAAAAAAGTGAATCCCTGTGAAAGAAGAAATTTTGCTTGAATTTGAACCTGAAAATTCGAAAGTTTTAAAGAATTCTGTTCTAATAGGTAGAAGTCAACTACACAGATATTTAATTGCATGGCTTAACTGGACACTCAACAAGTCACTTTTGTTATTTTTAACCAAAATTCATTTTATTTATAACGTTAATTAAATTTGTAGCAATTATCCTTCCCTTCATCAACTTTTTTCAATATTTTTCTTCCAAAATTACCTTTAAACACTCTCCCATTAACTTTTAAGACTAAATTCGTCCCTATTCCCATCAGTTTTAATGCCGATTTAAGCCCACACAAATCACTGACACTATCTTAATGAACAGGGATTTTAAAGAATCATGAACAAAGTGGTTCACCTTATCTCCCGGCTATAACCGACATGCTTCCGAGGCAATTCTGCAAATCCCCTTGCTTCGCTAGATGCAAATCGAGTCCCTTTTGATTTAAATCGCAAGATAAGCGCGCAACAAATGTGATGGTTTTATTTTGCGTCAGCACCTTATGCATGAACACAGAGACCGACCAAAGGCAAATATCAAGCACCATCAATCTTGAATGGAAAAAACGTCGGTAAAGTCATCACAATCAAATTGAGTGCGGCGGTAATAATAGTTAAATCCCTATTTTGGTGAAAGTTTTATTCTTTTTCCGTTATCGCGCCAACCTCATCATTAAACAATGTCGCACATTATGGGAGTTCACTAAAATAACAAATATTATTTCTAGCTAATCGAGAGAGAGAAGGCGACAGGGTAGGGAAACATCAACAAAAAGCAGCGTGCACACAAAATTAAGTTTATGGCATTATAAATGTTTATACGATAAATATGTGTACGCAAATTGAGTGGAATAATGAGATAATGATGTGATTGATTTGATGACTGAATTAAATTAGATCAAAATTGAATGACAAAGTGGCGAAGGGAGACAAGAATTGCGGGCGATGAAGCCGATAATTTCTGCTGAAAATTAATTTATGCTGAAACCACCGGCACAAGCGGAATTATGCAAATCCGGAACTCGTCGACTTCGAAAATTGATAACAATTTAAGAATTCGTCGCTGCAAATTAATACGTCTGATGTATTTAATGTAGCAGCGAGACCAGCGAGAAGAACATTCAGTGGGATCATTTCCAATCTGAGAATTGTTCATCTGCTAAATGGCGGAAAGCGAACAGCAGCAACGAAACTTATCGAAAAACTTTTCGAAATGATAAAAAACGAAGAAATTTTTCAATTACAATTTCCCTTGTCTTAATTTTCATCGCTCGCAATATTAAAACTAACGATTTCAACTTTATTTTGAATGTTTCTCAGGAAACAGCAATGAATGAGTGCGCGAAGGGGGTTCGAGGTGGTCCCGAACAACATTTAGTCGCTCGGAAAATTTAATATTCATTACTTTAATTAAATTTAAACTCTTCCCTTGTGAGATCCTAGCTTTCTCCTGCCGCTGACGACTCCTTCGACTGTGAACCGGCCAGAATGAGTCTGGCGGGGTGGGGACGGGTAGGCGAAGCGGGAAATTGTATTTTTCTTCTCGTTTTCCATCCTAATAATAATTAAAAATTATCAAAAACAGGCAATCAAGTCGAGACCGAGAGATGATAACTGTTTTCTTCTTCATGATTCTGGAAAATTTAATTTCAGCTGTGGCTGTTTGTACGCGGTGTATATTTGGGTATAACAAGGGTGGGTTGGTTGATATTTTGATAGTTTTTGGTGTGCATTGTATACACAAAGTTTGTTCAAGCTTTGAAGCAGGGCTTTTTGATTGCTGGAAAAAACGGTCAAATCCGTAGCATGTCAGATGAGGATTCTAACCTAGAAATTTAAAAATTTATCTTTTCGTTATAACTTGAACCAAGTTTTAAGCTTCTAACTTTACACTTCCTAGCGACAAAACGCCTGTCTTAAGTCCCCCATCTCATCCCTAAATACCCATTCCAGCAAATCCCTGCACAGACGAACTCGGTATGCAATCGAACGGAACGTTAATGTCCATCAGCCTCTGCTCTGAACTTACATTCAAGCTAAAAGTACAGAAAATTCGATTTAATTAAACAATGCACATGTGATTTTAATGAGGCCCGAAATGATTGCATGACGAAAATTTTCTGTGCTCGGTGCTTACGCAAAGATGATGATGCGGAGGTGGATGGGACGGGGAGAGAGAGAAGCAGTTATTTTAAATTTTAATTGCTTAAATTGCACATGACACATGAGTTTAATGTCTTTATCAGATTTCGAGCGAGTCAGTGCGACTCACCCCAGCCGCAAAGACATTTCAGTCTCCCTTCGCTGCTGTCGCAACCCTTCGTCCATTTGTTACGCAACAAAACAAAACAGAAAAACAGATTTTAATCAGAAAGATGTGCGGATGGATGGGGAAAGAGATAAAGCACTGTTTGTTTTCCATATTGCTTATTGGTAATGTCAAATTTCCTTTTATTATTCTCAATTTGTTTTGATAGGGCCAGGCATAAACCGTAATTGTATTTTAATTAAGGCTGTGCCTTTCAGTCTCTCTGTTTTTTTTGGGGCCTTCGATAAAGTTAATGGCTTATCAATCAATTTGTGTAAACAATGGAAACATCACGACGTCTGTCAGTACCTTCTTCTTTCGACGAGTCTTTTTCGGCTCTTCGGCTAATTGGTGGTTATGAGAGCTGATTGCCAAGCGACATTTTATGATGATTAGATTTTCTTATCGAAATGAATGTGTTGGCGACCTTTTGCGATTGAAACACAATTAGCAGATTGCCGACTGAACTGACTTGATGGGTTGGAAGCGGGTTTTTGGGTTAGGAAATTAGTGTAAACGTTTTGTGGACATTTGCGGATGTTTTCTGGGGCAAAACAGATGTAGAAAGCTTCTGATTGATTTGGGAGGCTTCAAAACATTTTTTAGACAGATATTTATGCTGGGTTTGGCAAGTTTTTAAGTTTAGTATGATGTCTAGGTAATTTTACGTAAATACACACTTCAAAAAGAGCATTTCCAGTGACGATCATCGATGAAATCAATTTCCACTTAGTCATCAAAACACCAAAAGTGTGAAATTTGAAAGCGTCTGGTGACTTTGGACAAAAACAAAGCACTTCAAAGTGACTATAAAACGAACTAATGTTTCTATAATCTCATCAGTTTCTCTCCAAACTTTGAAGATATCAAGTAGCAAAACACTTCGAACAGTCAAAATGGTCAAAGTTTCAGCAATTTTCATCCTTTTCGGATGCATTTTGGTTGCCTCTGCAGCAGTTCTGCAAGAATCTGGCGAACGTGACAAGAAACCGGCTAGAAAGAACTTAGTTGGAGACTTCCCCACCGTCGTCCACCTCGTCACAAGCCACCACAACACAAGGAGCCACACCACCCTTCAGGTTCTGAGACGAGAAAAGCTCCAAAGACCATCAAGACGCCATCAAGACCACCACGACCAACAAACGTAGCTGTGCCAGCCACTGCAGTAACTGAAGCAGCGACTGAAGCCACTAAACCATCAACAAGTGACATCACAGAAGAATCCGAAACTACCGTAGAAGAATAAATTGAAACTTAAGCACCTGAAAGCGTTGCCACTGAAGCCTCTTTAGAATCATCCACCAGCGTTGTGACATAAGAAGCAGAGACCACCGTAGCTGAAGCAGCTGGAACTGGCACCACTGAAGCTGAGACAAGTTCACCAGAAGAAGCTGAAACAGTCGCTGAATAATAGTTGCGATACAAAACATGGCTTAAAGAATAAAAAATTACTTTCATCTTTTATCAAATGAATCAAAATTAACATAAAAGGAATCAACTTTCAATTGTAGTTTTACAAATTTTCTATTTTAATTGCAAGATAAATTGAGCTGACTTTTGATAGAATCTTCTATCGTCTTCATTTGATTGGCACAACTTTAACTTTGGTTATTAAATCTCAAAAATTCTTCTCTACTATGTTGTCACAAGTTTAAATTGGTCACTTGACCAACGTTTTCCGAGAAAACCACTTTATACTGTCAAAACCAAGTTTATTAAATCAAATCAAATCATTTTGTAATTTATGAAACATCTCGAAATTTCCATCAAAAATATTTCTCCAAGACTTTCGTATTCTTGCCGCTCGTCAATTTGTCGATCGTCTTCACATTTTCAATCAAACTTTGGAGGTTTGAGCGAGAAACTTTGGCAAGTTTTAATCGTTTGCAAACATTTTCGTCTTCCCACTTGAGAATCGCAAGACTTTCGTCAAGCAGATCACGAGCACGCTTCAGTTGTCCCAAATACTCGTGGTGCGTCAAGTTGCCCAGCTGATACCGGGAGTTGGCGTACGAGAACACCGGAGCGTGCATTTCGAACAGCAGCAGCGCCCTGGCCCGAGATTTTCCGGTCTCGAAAACGTCGAGAATCTCCAGAACCTCTTGGCATAACTCAATCTTCCGTTTCAACAAATAATCCGGCAGTTGTGATAGCAAATAATCCTTCAAGTGCCCATACGACTCAATGAGAGCGTTCTTGATGGAAACCATGATGAAATGATTTGAATGTAAAATGCTGCTGTTCTTTTCCAATAAATGCTCCAGCGACTCGGGCGAGTTTGCCGAGTCGATTTCATCTTGGAGTGCTTTCAACAGACGTTTGACATTTGCTGCTGCGTCCTCAAAAGGGCACTTGTTGCACTTCCAAGTCGCATTCGAGTCTGAACACAGCAGAGAAAGAAGAAAAGTTTGCATTGTTGGCGAAAGAAAAAACTTTTCAAGCGACTTACTCAATGGATTGGAAGAAATTAAATTTCCCGTGTGGCATTTCTGGCATTTTAAAGAGCTGAAATGTGTTCCAAGTTCGGTCGGATCCAAGCAGCGTTCGCAGCGGCATTGGAAAAACTTTCCTTGCTGGAGAAGCTGTTGGCGTTCGGCGGTGCCACTTAAAGTGAACGTGTAGCTGACGTAGAGTGGCGTGTCCTTTTCGATTTGTTTGGTTGCGCGCAGATGTGATCTGCAGGAATTTAAAGTCAATCAAAGATTAAAGCTGTTCAAGATGCACGTTTAAAACCGTTGCAACAACGATTAATCTAAGTCTGTTTGTTTGAATAACACCAGAGTTAGATTAAAACATTCCATTAGATTCATCGACACTGCATATTGCATGTAAAATTGCCCACTTATCAACTCACTTAAATCCGCCTGAAGGAAGAATTGAATGAAAAACATTTGGCGTGCATGAATGAGACAGCACAGAGAGCTTTGGGAATAAACATCTCATCGAGTGTCCCTTTGCGGTTCGTCCCTCGAACGCATTTACTTCAAGAATTCCGACAACCTGTTGGATCAGCTCGTCGTTGAAGCCGCGAGTCTTGAGATTGCATCCGTGCAGAAGATAGCCGACAATGTTTTGGGCATCAACATTCCATGTCGGTGTGCCATATCTGCGTTCGCGATGATGTTCCATCGGTTCGACGTCTTTCTTCCACTTTTCCGGACTTAATTCCTTCGCCAACAAAACTCTGAGCGGCATAATGCAGTCAAGCTGAAGACATGTGGCATTTGCGTCTGAGAGATTGTAAAACTTTCTTTTCACCGATTTAAACACTTCGCACTCACGAGCGTGAACGGGCAACGCGCTCTTCTTTTTGCAATCAACACAGAGCGGCCACGAACAATTTTCACAGCGTGAACCAGCCTCAGTTGCGTTCACCGGCACAAAACACTCCAAACAGCAACACTTAGAGCTTGGCTTTGTTCCAATCGCAAACGGAAGCTCGTCGACAAGGAATTCTCCAGCTTCAAAGTCGCGTATAGCAACTCCAAATCGACCGAAAACTGAATTTTTACGCACTGCGATGGACTCCATTGCGACTTGCTTCGGTGAAAAATCGTGAAAAACTGAGAAATTTTAGGTTTTTCTCAGAAAGTTCTATTTTTAGCCAAGCTTTTGAGTCGTGATTGAGAGAAGATGCGACAGTAAATGCGTGTGCAGGGCCTTACTGGCAGTTGGATTAACTTATGAAATTATCTTTTAGTTAATCTACACGTTACAGCCACCAAAAAAGCACTTCAAAAAGTGCATTTCCATTGACGATCATCGATGAAATCAATTTCCACTCTTGACTTAGTAATCAAAACACTTGAAGTGTGAAATTTGAAAGCTTCTGCTGACTTTTGATAAAACAAAGCACTTCAAAGTGACATCCTTTTCGGATGCATTTTGGTTGCCTCTGCAGCAGTTTTGCAAGAATCTGGCGAATGTGAACGAGAAACCGGCTAGAAAGAACTTAGTTGGAGACTTCCCCACCGTCGTCCACCTCGTCACAAGCCACCACAACACAAGGAGGCACACCACCCTTCAGGTTCAGAGCCGAGAAAAGCTCCAAAGCCAGAGCCATCAAGACCACCACGACCAACAAACGTATCTGTGCCAGCCACTGCAGCGACTGAAGCCACTGATCCATCAACAAGTGACATCACAGAAGAATCCGAAACTACCGTAAAAGAATAAATTGAAACTGAAGCACCTGAAAGCGTTGCCACTGAAGCCTCTTTAGAATCATCCACCAGCGTTGTGACATAAGAAGCAGAGACCACCGTAGCTGAAGCAGCTGGAACTGGCACCACTGAAGCTGAGACAAGTTCACCAGAAGAAGCTGAAACAGTCGCTGAATAATAGTTTCGATTCAAAAGATGGCTGAAAGAATAAAAAATGAATTTTATCTTTTATCTAATGAATCAAAATTTACAATCACCAGAACAACTTTTTCAATTCTTACACATTTTTACAATCACAACATTTCATCATCCACAAAATAACGGCCACTACAATCTTAAACCTAGCTTTTGACAAGCTTTTTACAGTAGCGCAGCTTTCTAGAGTAGCAAAACATTTTTTTAATCAGTGAGAACAGCAACTGAGAACTACGGCAAGTAATCAAAATCTAATTAGTGGAGTTCAGTTGTGAGTGCGCCGTCGAAGAGTTCGAACGCTCTGCGTCTTTTTGTTATCTTTTTTGTTTTGATTTATCTGTTAAGTCTTTTGCTTAGGCATTAAGTCGCTTTTTTCACTAATTTGGTTATTATTCACTTCTGCCGCTTCGTGATCATCAAAACACACCACCGTTCAAAGTTGAAAGGTGAATAATTGACATGTGAAGTTAATACGTCAGTGCTGGAGAGAAAAAAAATCGAAGACCATGTGCAGAGTTTAAAGTACAAACCGGCATAGTCGTCGGGTTTAAAGAGATGAGTGTGAACGATTTCCTCTTCCGTGATTTACGAGTGAAATGAATCTACGAACAGTCATCGAATGTCAGCACTAATCCAGTAAAATTGGACAGAATGAGATAAGGAGCTGTAGTCTCTCGCTGAAGAGATTATTCAATCGATAAGAAATCTGATTTCGATAACGGAGAGAGAATTATGAGTTAAAGTTCAAGAATGCGTGGAGTGGAACAGCGAGAATTGATTTTGTTTACATCGAACGACTTAGCCATGTGGTTCTAGTTTGACCTGGTTGTGCTTAACAAAAATAATTAGCTTTGTTTGTGTTATCAAAAAACGAAAATTGTGTTAACAAGTTATCAACTACTGGTGCTTAATCGGTTGATATTGCGAGCACGTGTAGGACGATAAACTGCACTCACACCGCGTGCAATTACTTTTTTATTGACGGCCAGCTTGAAATTGCCGGTTGTGTTTTGATCTTGAAGCTGGAAACAAAGTCATGTTGAAGAAATGTCGATTAATGTGATTTACACAAGTCCAGCATGCTGGTTGACGCGTTATGCTACAGCTTTAATAAGATTAAAAAACATTTAGACTTATGCACTTCTAAAAATGGTGATAAAAATAATTTTTTTGAACCTAGTTCAGTGTGTCTAGACAGCAACATGTTGACCAGAGGTTGAATTTAGAACTTTTTTTAAACTCTAAAGCTAAAGTCTAAAGTTGAAGTTTTTCAAAACCCTAAAGCTAAAGCTAAAGCTGGTCCTTGAAAAAAGTCTAAAGCTATAGCTGGAAAACACCTAAAAATACCTAAAGTCTAAAGCTAAAGTCTAAAGTCTAAATTCAACCTCTGATGTTGACTGAACCTTCAACTTATTCTTTCATCTTATCATTTTAGTGTCTTCCTGCTGACCTTTTAACGCCTTTCAACCATGGTATCCGAGAATGACGACGTCCGAGCCCGCCTTAGACGCACTCAAAGCGTAACACGTGCTGAAGAAATCACCAATAATGAACAGAAGCAGCGAAAGTCGCAGCCCGATAAGCCGTAAGTCTGTTATCAAAAACCGGAACAACATTCGGGGTATTTGAACTCTCGCCGGTCTGTCTGAAGCATCATTTTGTATGCGTCATAAAAACCGCATCGAGAATGGATGTGCGATTATACGGGCGGACTTGAACTTGTGGCTTAATATTGAGTTCCAATTAGGCTTGTTAAAGGTCAGCATTGAATTATGTAAGGGAGACAAAAAAGTTGCAAGTTGTGAAACGAAGCAAACAAAAAGTTGAAGAAAATCTTTAATCACATTCAAAAACAGGTCAAAGAACACAGCAATTGATTTATCACGCTAATCTGGCATTGAATTAGTGACTATGAAAGTAATGACAGATTTTGTGTGTGCAATTTTCAAAATCAATGTTAAAAACATTTCTAATTATCACGATCGCAAGATCACGTTGGTGAGACGTTGTTTCCCTGCAAATCTTATTAAAATGTCCGAACACACTTGTTGATATTGTGCACAATAGAAGTGAGACAATGTAGACTGTAAATTGCGTGCAAAACTCGTGGGAACAGCGGCGAGTAGGCGATGATGTTCCGGAATTTTTCGCACCGAAGTTCATTCATAACTGACAAGTTCAACAACCTGTTAAAAATTCCATTGCAATACATAATCACAAGTTGAAGGTCTTCATGCCTAAAGGGAGTTCGCATAGTTCCAATGAACACAAACTCATTGTCTTAAAATGATTTCACTAACTTGCTTTTTCGATTCCAGGATCCACAAACCACGAGACTCGCTGTTCACATGGAGCTCGAACTTCAACGACTTCTCGGGTCTAGTGAACTGGGGTTTCCTACTGCTGGGCATGGGCGGCTTTCGATTGCTTCTCGAAAATTTCATCAAGTACGGATTCCGAGTTGACCCGAGGCAGTGGTTCATCGTGCTGACTGGTAAGAACGAAGGAGATGCGTCATACCCGTCGGTTGTTCTCGGAATTTGTGAGTTTATTGTAAGACCAGAATGAAACTAGTTACTAATTCTGATTTTCAGATGCATCGGTTCCAATTGTGATGTGTCTGCTTATTGAAAAAGGATTGTCGGTCGTAAGTTTGTGTCATTGAAGATCAAAAACTTCGAACTTACTGTTGTTTTCGAAGGAAATGGTTGCTGAAGTTGCTGGAAGATTTGCACACGTCGTCAACCTGGTTGTTCTTGTTATGATCCCGATCGTTGTAATCCACGTCCGCGGTGCGTCGTTCAGCTTAAGTAAGTTTGCATTTTCACTGAAAAACTTTAAATCAACAAAAAAAATCGTTTTAGTGGGTTCACTGTCAGTCTGCTGTCTTTACTCAATCCTGTTTATGAAGCTTTGGAGTTTTGTTCATGTCAATATTTGGTGTCGGACGTATCAGAAACAGCAAAAAACTTCAATCTCCGGCAAGCGTCGTGAAAGTTTCTCAAATGACAAGAGACGAGACAGCAAGGATCAAAATGGAAACGCAGTGCCGAATGGCACTAAAGACCATCCAATTGCACCACTCGTGCAGTATCCAGACAATCTTACGCTGAAGGATCTCAGCTACTTCCTACTGGCACCGACACTCTGCTATGAACTGAACTTCCCACGCACAACCAGAATCCGCAAGCGTTTCCTTATCAAACGCGCTTTGGAGGTTCTGGTCGGAATCAACATCATGATGGCTCTGTTCCAGCAGTGGATGGTCCCGTCAGTTCAGAATTCATTTGAGCCGTTCTCAAACATGGACTTCACCAAAGCAGCAGAAAGACTTTTGAAACTTGCTGTAAGAAAATTCCAAGTCTTCACCGATACAACCACTAACGTTCTTACTTTTAGATCCCGAACCACTTTATCTGGCTGTGCTTCTTCTACTTAACGTTCCACTCGTTCTTCAATATGTTCGGCGAGCTTCTCCACTTCGCTGACCGCAACTTTTACTGCGATTGGTGGAACTCAAACAACGTCGACACCTTCTGGCGCACTTGGAACATGCCAGTTCACAGATGGTGCGTCAGACACTTGTACCTACCGCTTCTCGAGCTGGGCTACGGCAGAATGACTGCTTCGATGATGGTCTTCTTCGTCAGTGCCTTCTTCCACGAATATTTAGTGTCTGTGCCATTGAAAACGTTCAAAGTGTGGGCGTTCATGGGTATGATGGGGCAGATCCCGCTGTCGTACTTTTCAAAATACTTAGAAAAAAACGTGGGTGAACGTTGGGGCAATGTCGTCGTATGGGCTTCACTCATACTCGGACAACCGCTGTGCATCCTTGTCTACTATCACGATTACGTCATTGAAAATTACACAACATGAAAACAATTCCATCACATTACACCAAATGTTATCATCGTTTCGCCAAATTGTAAAAAAAACATTAATAAACAGAAAATTTTAAGATTACCCATTTAAAAGTTTGTGAATGTGCAACTGAACCTCACATAATGATTTTAAAATTCAGAGATTAGGAACTGATTAATTTTTCAAAACTTTATTCCTCATCATATTCATACAAAGTTGTGTCTGATTTCATAAAGTTTTTAAAAAAGTCCTGAAAATCTTCGAAAAACGCGGACACGCTTATAGGTCTGATTTGCGGTTTTTTGCGAATCACTGGATAAATTGGTTCTGTAAGTATACCACAGCCGTTTCCGCGGTTTCTCGCAAGTCTCAAGTATCCTCTCTCGCCCCATTTAGAGCCGAATGAGTTCTTGATGATCCAGAAGTCCTGGCCACCTTCACTGCCATACCCCACAAGCAAAACACTGTGGCTGGTGATTTCAGTGCAGTTTTCTTCGTAATAAATTCCACTCGAGTACCGCATGAACGACTCGAAGTTGATGTCAATTGCAACAGCAAGTGGACCGATGATGGAAAGTCCTTTTTCCAAAGCAAGCTCTTCGCTTCTTGTGTAGACCAAGCCCCAACCTTTGATCAAGTGTCGGATTCTATTTTCTTTTTTGCGACATCGTCCAGCTTGTCCTTCATCACGATACGAAGCTTCTGAGCTGATTCCGTGGTCTTTCACGTAATCGAACACTTTCAGAGTCGAGCCACCTGCACATTTGAACGCCAAATATTTCTCTTCTGAACAGTCGACAATCTCTTGCACCGAGAGATCGACCAGTTCGCCCCTTTTTATGAACCAACGACCTTCGATGGCAGCAACAGCAGCAAATGCATAACACGAGCCACACAAATGTTGATCTCTGACTCTTGTCACTGCACCGCGATCGCGCCAATCAAACGATTTCGGAACATCGCCGCTCTCGTGCTTTCTTGAGTTGAAAACTACCAGCGGATAAAATTGCGTATCATTTGTAATTTCTTTGTACGTTTCAGCTAGCGAATCGTTCATCACAAATGTTTCCTTGTATTCTTTGAACGTCATGTCTGCAAACTGGTTAATTCCCATCCTGAACGTCATTCTGCCACGGTTAAACTCATGATTGTGGTCAGCAATCGTCTTCAAGTTCCAGTTGAATATTTCTTCTCTCTTTTGTTCTTCAAAAGGCGCTCCATACCATTTCGAAAAGTCACTTTTGAAGTTCTGCCAACTGGTTGAGGTGTCTAACGAATCTCTTGGTGAACATTGCTTTAGTATTAAAGTGATTGCGAAGGAAGCGAAAACTGTTTTCATTTTCAGGAACTAATTTATGCGCTTCTGAACGCGCTGAAATGTCACAAAATACTAAAATTAGCGAAAAATATTCCGATAAGGCTTTAAATTCAACCAAGCATTTGAAATATTTTAAAAATCTCTTATCAAACCATATGTTGATGAAATTCAGAAGCTGTGACTACACGTTATCAATCATCAAAACAAGCATTACAGATCAGAAGTTTTATTTTTTCGTAAAGTTTTATTGTCTTCCTTTAAACTTGCGTCTGAGTTTGCGAAATTTTGTAAAATCTTTTCTATTTCTATGAAACGCGTTCACACTTTTGAATCTGATTCTCGTTTGCTTTGTGATTACAGCGTAAAATGAGTTTTTCATCACTACACAGCCACTTCCGTGGTTTTTGGCCAGTCTCAAGTATCCGTTTTCGCCCCATTTAGTGCTGAACGAGTTCTTGATGATCCAGAAGCCCTGGCCACCTTCACTGCCACTCCCGACAAGCAGAACATTGTGGTCTAGATGATCAGAACAACTCTTTTCATAGTAAATTCCACTCGAAAACCGCATAAAAGACTCGTGATTAATGTTAATTGCAACATCAAAGCCTTTTCCAATGACAAATCTCCATCTTCGGCTGAAACATGGCCCCAACCTTCGGTCAAATTGCGGATTCTGTTTTCTTTTTTAAGACACCGTCCGCTTGTCCTTCAAAAGTGTTCCATTACGTCAAAGACCATGGAATCAGTTCTAAAGACTCATATCCTGAAGTCCGGGTAATGTCAGAAAAGGTTTGTTAGGTGTTAAACCTTCAGCAGTCTGTCCATTATGCAACTCAGGAGAAGATCAAACGGCCGAGAACCTTCAGAAGTGCGAAGACTTAAAAGACCAACGAAAAGTTTTACAAAAAATTAAATTAACGGAAGAAGAAATGTTCGCGAAACTCTACTGGTTATCAAGAGACCTAAATCCCTAAATTTTAGAAGAAAGAAATCGATAACAAAATAAGCATTAGGGAAAAAAAGAGTTTATGTATCAAGTATCACCAAAGCAATTACCACCGAATAAAGTACCAGATAATAAAGTACCGTGCTATAAAGTACCACCGTTCAAATCTCAAAAAAATCGTTAAAAAAATAATTTCTGAGCGAAACTTTTGTCAACAAAACTTCTGTACAGCAACTTTTTTAACGGTTTTTGAACGGTGGTTATTTATAACAACAAGCAGTAGTTGGTGGTTCTTTATTACACGGTAATTGCTTTGGTGGTGCTTTATAGGATTATTTTCCACGGCACCAGCCATTTAAGGGATTTTTAGAAGACTTCCA